>JAECUM010013274.1:0-35954 GCA_016617855.1 Megalonaias nervosa | reverse complement strand
AACCCACGTGTTTACTGCTATGGGAGGCTAGCTCTTCTTCCTAGCCGACTATTGGTATTTCACTATCAACATTCTGCAGAGTAACTATGGAAGATGTACATGCCTGACATCAATTTCAAGAACAACACAAGCCCAAAACACCTAATTCACAAATATATCCATATCTTTAATTAGTAACCAATAGTAGCTGAAAAAGTCACACCATAGCCTTAAGTTAAGAAATTTGCCAGGGGCCAATTTACAAAACTGGACCCTGCCACCTTAGCCCTCATACATGTACCAGTATTTCTACTCTCGATACTAAAATGTTTCTGTCATAAATATCTTCAGAATTATAATTCCAAATTTTTTTTATTTAGTTTATATTAATATCTTAATTACTCAGACATAAAGCTTGCATATGTTTGTAAGGTAGATTTTATTGATCACTGATTAGGCTAGTAAAGGGTTAAACTGGATTGCATGATTACTAGTATGGCGGTTATTTTGGAAAATACGCACATAATCGTGGCTCTAATACATGTATGGCTGCGTTTTCTGGTGGATGGACATGTATCAAATAGACAAAATAGGCAAGTAATGCCTGTTTTTCATTCATTATCCTTTCCGTGGTGTTAGACAAAATACTTGTTTTACTTCATGGCAGCACATCGTCATGTGAGCTAATGGTAACTTTGTTACGGACGGGGGGGGGCACAAATTTGTCTTCCCTTGTTTGTTTTCAGACACCTAATTAAAGAATTTAAATGTATTCGAACAACAAAAAAGTAATTTTTTTTTGCCGTCCAAAAACATGCAGTAAATACGGTATATGTCTGAAATTTTCATCCTGTAGATCCTGAAATCTCTGCATTTTCAGCACAGCAGATCGAAGGTTTTGATTGGCACATACTCTTATCAACCATACATCAGTCTTAATGCATTCTCAAGTATTATATGAACATCTCCCTTGATAACTCACACACAATTTCAAGAACACAGACAACAGTATAAGTGAGGAAGTGAGTTACCAAGGGATGTCAAAAAATTTAAGATGCCTGGTTATCAACAATGAGAGGATGAAAATGAAAAGCTGAGTGGGGAGAGCTGTTATATGGGTTAAAACTTGTTTTATAATTGCATTAAGAATAAATGTCAGTAATATGCTTTTTTGTAATTAAGTTTTTTACTTTTCTGGATAAATTACATATACTTTTATTTTCAAGGTAACCAACTCTTGAAAGATTATGCAAAACATTACTCCAAATTTCAACAAACATGATGTGTATCTCTGAAAACATTGTCTATTACATCACTACTTTTTGCATGTGAATGTGGATATATTTAAATGTTATTGTTGATTCACAGCAAAACAAGATTTCCTGTCTTTCAGAACCTTAAGGAAGAGTTAATTCGCGAAACAATAACTGTCAACAACGAAAGTAATTTTTTAAATTATTTTTCATTAGTAAAACATTGAGGCTGCGATTTTACTGCAAGCAGTAGTGAAATTTTATCTTATTCTGAAGCCAATCTCTGAGTGCTAATTTGAAAATTTTAACTTCTCTACACGCTTTAGAATTCACTTCCCTATAATGAACCACTTGAATCATCCACTGAGCACTCCTAATACTTGCTCCTTTTGCTATCCTTGATCACATTTGTGAATTAGTAGTATAAACCACTTACTAATGTTAGAAACATAAATAATGTCACTCACATAATAATATTTATAAAAATTTGCAGTTGGTCAATAGAAATGAGTTGACCTGACATTTGTGACTGCTAGCTCTTATGCAGGTAGGAATTGCATGCCTTTTTACTCTCAATCTGATTTGATACAAAAGACATGCGATAATACAAAGCAGGACTACTTTTAATTGATTGTAACAATAAAACAAACACTTTTCACATTTGAATACAAGAGAGCATGTAGCATTTTTAATAATTACACTGAAACCAAATTACAAGAGGGAACTAAAATGCAAATTTCACTTGACAAAACTTATTTAATTGGTATTTATGTTTTGAAGTGCTGCCATCAGTAGACATTACTGATATTTTCATGGATCAAAATATCAAATAAAGTTATTTACAGTGTACTGAGAATCTCTTTTTAATAGAAAACTTAATAAAATAAATGACTTTTTATTAAAAGTTGCAAATTTCATGATGTTGATTTGTATTTCCATGCACTGTCAGTTTTGCAAATAAAATGAGCGATATATCAAAGTTTCATTCATTAAGTTGAATCACAATTTTCTTTATGTTCAACAAATAGGAGCCAATTCTTTTGGTATTATCCAGGTATGAGTTATCAGGGGAGGGGTGTAGCATGAAAAGAAAAAAATTTGTCCTGTAGATTACAAAAGACTAACTATGTACATTATATTTTTTTTTAAATTATCTTGAGGTACAGGAAAAAATAAAGAAAAAGAACAAAGTAGTGAATTATGAAAGAAAAAAAACTAATTAATAATAGATAATGATTAAATATGAATAAGAACTCTGGGACTGGAACAGTGAGACTCTAGCACCAGCCCAGTTTGGTATTAAAATAGGTTTCATTGTGGAGTCAGTATTTAAGACACTGAGTTCTGTGAATAATTTATCAGCTACTTTATTTTTCCTTCATTACTGCAGATTTTTGAAGACAATGCAGTGAGGCGAGAGATTCTGTCACTGCATGTGATATGTGATCATAAGGACAATGGTTGTGACTGGGTTGGAGAGCTCAGAAAGTTAGAGGTCAGTTTAAAGTCTGAATTACCTCATTTGTGATCTGTACTCAAAGAACATACTTTTTACATCTAATCATTTTTTGTCAGACGTTCTTAGCCACCTCAGTTAGGTGTTGAATAAAATATAAGATTTTGATGATGTATGCTTTTGAATTGGTATACAGGGGTAGAGACAGTTTTACACAGAATTTGTGTTCAGGAAGTTCATGTGTAGTTAACATTACTCATGTAAAATGACATACCTGCACTGTACAGAGATGTACAGATGTCCTTTATGTAACAAACTATGTGCACATTTTCTTACAAATCCCATAATTTTTTAATTGTCTTTGAAACCAGTGATGTTATTTAGCCATATTTTGACATCACTTATGCTCCATGCATGTTGCATAGATGTGAAAATAGCTATGTACAGTGTAGAGATATTGAAGTTTTATTCGTGTTATTTAAAGCTGAGACAAAGAGCACCATATAGATGTAACCGGAAATAACTGACACATGACATGTGACTTTAACGTGTATAATTTCAGAAGAAATATAAGCTGCCTTACAGTAGTGATTGATGATTATACTGATTTTGTTATGAAATGTAAGGTCTTGTGGGTTTAGTGTACTACCTGTATTCATTCATTCTGTTTTTGATCTGCAATGAAATCCAGAAAATAGGAAGCTAAAACTTGGAAAGCATTGCATTAGAAATTTTCTTTAAACTGCAATTATTACTTTTTGCCATCCAGCATAAAATCCAGCAGGTGTGTTGGCAGCATTAAGTGAAAACAGTTTGATTAAGGTATGTAGTGAAGATCTTTCTTCAGCCCTTATATCTCACAGGTGACATGTTTGTAATTTTAGTGATTGAACTGACATTGGGATTCAGGAAATCACTTGGATACTATTTCCTCCATCTTGGTTTAATATAACTTTGACCTTTTGCCTTGCATCCTTGAAACTGAAAAAGTTCTTTGTACCTGTAATAGCTGGCAAAGCCATACTATGCTGAAATTGAGTGTTTGTATCTTTAATTGGTATCATGTGGAAATCATGGCCACAGGTCGATAGTTAACCACTTGACCTCCAAATCAGCACATATCTTAGTTTTCTTAAAATCTATATACTTGTCAAGTTTGATGAAGTAAGTTCAAGTAGAACTTTAGTTATTGAATGGAAAATTAAAGCTACTTTATGAGCAGATGGACAAAGTAATTGCATCATGTGCCACATTAAGTACAGGTAAAATAAAATTAATTCATTTTGTTGGTTTATTAATAAATTTCTATGGGTTACATCTTTGAAAAATCAAATATTTTGAATGTTTGAACATGTTTACACCAGTGTAGGTGTATAGCATTGATATCATTCAGCATGTAGCTTGATCAATGACTGTAATCAGCGACCATGACCTTAATAAAAAAATGGCGATGTTACTTTATTAAATTCCATATCATCATAGCTTTAAACTGAGGTATGTTGCCAACTTTCTTCACTGAATGTACAGTGAAGGCAAATACATGAAAACTGGCCCTGGATTATATGCAGTTATGTTATTTTGTGAATGCAAAAATATGTAAATATAAAGGGAAGTAGGCATGTATGCATGTATAATTAGATAGTCAGATGGGCAGACAGGTAGCCTGGTCATTGAGCAGATACTGTGTTTGTAAGATAGAAAAATTATATTCGTTTCTTTTTTAGGAACATTCCTCCTCATGTCCCTTCTTAATGACCACATGTCAGAATGGATGTGGGGTTTCAATTCTACAGCGTGATGTGACCACTCATATGAGCTCATGTGAGCGTAGGCTGGTGGAGTGTGTACACTGTCAGCTACAAGTAACATTTGCTGATTTAACTGTAAGTATTTGAAGGCATGATGTTTGTTTGTTCTTTTTCGATGAAAATGTGAGGATATTTTGATTATATCTGTGTATGCCTGAATTTTTGAGTGCTTGTATGAAATTATGACTTGAAATCTTTGAATATGAATTTTTGTATGCCTGCAATAAGGTAAGTACATGTTATCCATCTATTTTGCTTTCTATGAAATAACTAGTCCAAAATCACAGACCTAGACCAAACTTAGTGCTTGGCTGCACTTTGGGGTGAGGAAGTAGCCTGTTTATTTTGGGGCCAAAGGTCAGGCTGTGACAATACAAGGTTTCCACTTCAAAATGAAATATTTCCTTATACCTAACTTAGAAATGTAGATATCTTTATATACCATGGATTAAAAAGGTCAAAGGTCAAGGAAATGACCAGTCTAATAATATTTCAACATGATAAGCTTACTTCTAGATAATATACCGTGATCAAACCTTGTGGATGGAATGCACATAGAGAAAGAAAAAAAGCTACTGATTTTGTTGTCAAAAGGTCTGACACAAACATGTGGAAATAAACTGCTGATGCTGGGTTATACAGCTTACTGCCACAAGCAATGTACCTTGCTGATCTGCTGCAGCTTTCCAGTTTTTAATATATTTGATTGTGTTATGAGTCTATGCTCTTAAAACAAGTAACAGAAAAGAGTGAAGACAACAAGCTTTGTAAAATTTAACAAATAATTTATTTCCCTAAAATACAAAGTGAAAAATGAGAAAAAAGAACTTATGGTATTGCGAATGAAATCCAGAAATAATCCAAGAATTAAAGACATAAGTCCTAGTAATAAAATGTCCTGAATAAAACTCAGTTCAAGTCCCAAAGAGATCCAAAATTGAAGGCGATGACATGTCTGTTATAACCTGTGAAGTACTGATGTGTCAGCAGTCTCTTGTTGAATCACAGAAATATTATTCTAGGTTTGAATTCAGTATAAATTCCAATTAATGTCTTTATCCAAGAATTTTATCAGAGCACTTTTGTATTTCCAGAGAAAATAATCACTTGAATTCAATAATTTGAAGAAAATAAAATTCAGCCCAAAATGGTCACAACATAATACAACTTAAAGTGCTAGATGTTAAAGCACAACTGGTAAAATCTTCACAGTCACAAGATAATATAGTTCTCTGTTTGACCTCGGGTCACAAATTAGCATTTTCTAAAAACAACCATTGCCTAATGGAAAATAACTTTCTAGCATTTAATGAGCCTTGTTTACTTACAACACAATAACCTAATAAATTCACTTGTGAATCTCCAAAACCCTGACCCTGATCAACATGTTTACGCCGCCTTGTTTACTTGAATAATAATTTGGTTAATCAGCTCATACACATAGAGAATAATGAAGCTATTATTAGTTGTTTACATAAATAAAAAATTTTTTTTTTAAAAAAAGTCAATCAGGTCAATTAGAAATTAACTCAGTTTTGGACAAGGTCAAGTCCAGCAAACAATGTTACATTACAATAACATGTAATGGAATAAAAAAATGTAAAACTAACAGACAAACAATTAAATTAAATATACAAAACAACTGGTACAATTGGAATCCCTCATGCCGGATTTGTAATACATATATTAAAGTTAATATTGAAGGTGCCAGTGGTTACTTAAGTACCTGCCTGTTCATAATTACATGGGTAATAAAATTAGCAGGGTAACCATTTAGTTCATGAAAAAAAAAAAAAACATGGTGCCAAGTTCAGATCAAAGATTAGATCCAGTGATGTCAGGAGTGAGTTAGACACAGAATAACAAGTACAGTTCAAGGCTCGTGTCGTGAGACTGTTAGCTGCTGCGCATTTATCCATCGTAGACCTCCATCTATTGAATCTTATGTTTTTGACATGTGCAACCATTTGGCTATGTACGTCAAATAGTTTCCTTATTTTCATTTTATAGAATATGTCCATGACATGTTTCCAAGAAAGTAGATGAGTTTCTTGAATTTGAAACCATGTATCACAGATCCATTAGAGTTTCGTAGACATTTAAGTAGCCGATCAGTCTGTATTAAAAAAAACATGTCACCTAATATTAAGTAAAATGGACTTTATCGATGTGACTTAAGGATGTTATATGAGTAAAAAATGTTACAGGAGAGGGATTTCATTAAATTGAAGAACATGTTGCATCAGGAGAAGGGAAAATCAATAACACTTTACAAATTTTTGATAGAGGAATTCAACAGTGATGTAATACAGCATTAAGAATTTGTGAACTTGACTTTATGACCTTTCAGCAAAAGTTAAACATGTGATGTAGCCTAGTTAAAGTGAATGCTGTATATAAATAATTTATCTGTATCCTCATCCTAGTCCACATGGATTTAGTTGATTTAGTTATGAACTTACAACAGAGCAGTTCAGGTTCTCATGTAATATAATTTCCCTTTGATTGGATACCCAGGTAACCAATTGTTAAAACTGAGAGGTACCCAGTTGACTTCCTAAAAATTTTACTTCTTTAGTTAATATGCAGCTTTGTCAGAACTTGGGCTTAAAGCTTATGAGTTATACATGCAATAGATGTAACATATTTGATTTAAAATATTGTAAAAATTTATTAATTTTTGGAAGAAATTTTATATCTTCAAAAATGCCTTTTACTTAAATTAAAATAACTTGTATTCCTCATTTGGGTGGCAAAATGTCAAGATCAGATTGCTCCCCTACTTCTCATATTTCCAACTAATGTACATTAAACTTTCCTGTCTTCATGCATTTCTGATAATGAGACTGCACACTGTACTTCTGTTCCTGTGATTACCAGGCATGCTTCGTATGGTTATAGCTTAATTTTAAGCATTAAACCAAGAAGAAACTGGTTTATGAATTTGTGATATGGTGTTATCAAAGAGAATTTCTATAGGTCAGGCATAGCTGCCAACCCTCACGATTTTGGTGTGAATTTCATGACTTTCTACAGCGATTCATGATTCATGCCACATGCAAAAAATTCATGCATTCCCAATTCTCAATTATTTTAAATTTTCCCGTTAAGTGCTAATCATGATTTTGGCAGTTAGTAGAACTATAGCCGATTGGTACAGTTGGCCCAGTAGCAAGCATTTTAGCGTATTTTAATCTATATGCAGAAGAGTAGTTTTACAAATGCTTTTGAAAGAAATGGGGGCTAAACCGGAATTTTTCTCCATGCATGCACCGCTAACACTGATTTGAATTACCATTGGCATAGCATCATGAAAACACCTTCACCACCAGGGTAAAAGAAATGTATTGCACAGAAAGTGAAGTTTAGTTTGGAATATACCAGAAATTGGCTGTGCATTCAGCCATCAAATACCAATATACATCATGCTTTTTGTACACAGTGTGCCACAAATTTTAGCATTGGGCGTGGTGGCAGGGATGATGTGAGGAAGCACATTGGTAACAAAGAGCACAGAGAGGTTGGCAAACTACATGAAGACAGCATTTTCAAGAGTTGGAATTTTTTAGATTGAAAGATCAGCGTATATCATAATTAGCTTGAGTTCACAGTTTTCCACGCATGCACCGACACCACTAATCATTCACCATTCAACGTTTCATCTTCTGGATTAATACCATTTCATAATTAAGCTACACTGCAGTTAAAATGTTTTTTCCTCCAAGGAATAAGATTTGTATTCCACAAAAAGTGAAGGATAGATTGGAGTACACCAAAATTTGGCCTAGCATTCAGCCATCAAACATTGATGTACATTATGCTTTTCGCACAGTAGTGTACAGCAAATTTTACAGTTGGGAATGTGCACAAGGGCTGGTATTGTTGCTTACAATATACCTGTTACATGTACCATGTAGTAATATTATTTTATAGTACATGTATGACAGATAAATTGTAAGCAATGATACGAACCCCTGTGAGCATGTGGCAGAACGATGTGAAAAAGCACAGTGCTATAGCACCCCCAGCAGATTTCAGTTTTGGAGTACTTTAAGCCACCTACTCAAGTCTCACATGCTACCAGTGCTGAAGCATTGTTTATGAGCTTTCTTGTTGAACATAACCTGTCTTTCTCACTTGGAGACCAGCAACAGTGACAGTGAAAGATTATTTCCTTTATTGCCTCCTTAGGTGCTGAAAATTTGCAACAATTTTAGTCACCAAGATTAACCAGCAGGCAAGAAGTCTGAACTGTTTTGAAAACAAATTTACCATAGCCTGATTGAGGAAGTTCAAGACTGCTACAGCATCGTATCATGACAAATAGCGTGAAGTTTGTGTATATCTGTAAATTTGGCTGCAAATAAAGTTGTACATGTAATCAGTGTAAATAATGTTTTATTTTTATTTTGGGATTTTTATATAATGCAGTACTGATAATTGAAGTTGGTGGAGTTAGTGTCATAATACACTTTTTCGCTAATTGTGTTCAAAATTCGCTAATTTTTATCCAACTTTTCCCTAATTGCGAGTCTGGAGGGTTGGCAGCTCTGGTCAGGTCTGATTTCCAGTAAGAATATGATGTGTATATTTCCAATTTAAGCCTGGAAATTCTGAACTTTGATCATGAAAGAGAAACTTAATTAACATTTGATTTTGAAATGCTTGACAATTGACAAAAATTATAAATAAAATTGCACATAGTCCACACTGCTTCAGTGGCCCAAGTGGTTAGAGCGTCTGCCACGAATGCGGGAACTCATGAGTTCGAACCCCAGCCAAGTTGTACCAAAGACCTATAAAAATGGTACTAGCAGCTACCTCGCTTAGTGCTCAGCATTAAGAGGCTAGTGTTAGGACTGGTTGGCTTGGTGTCAGCATAATGTGACTGGGTAGCATGATGCCCCTGTGCTAGACATCACTATAAACTGCCACACTGCAGGTAGTATTATGACTGGAAAATTGAGAAAGCTATGTTAAAAATCCAAATCACTCACACACACACTGCCCTATTTTCATTGATGAGCTCTCAAGTTAGGTTATGCAAAATGCTATCAAGTAAGACACATGAAAATCCCTGTGACATGTTTGATTTTTTTTAAATGTTGATTTTAAGAACTTGTATGTCTTTTTGAACTGATGAAGCTTGTATTAATCAAGACCTATAGCACAAATGAATAATTTTCAAATCAACTGTCAGGCAAAATTCATTAATTACTCACAGGCAAAATCCATTAATTACTCACAGGCAAAATCCATTAATTTCTTACAAGTCAGATCCAACTGCACGCTGCCTAGATTCAGATCTACCACTGCATAATGTGCTGGCAGATCTAGGACTGTGTAGTTTATTAGGTGCAATCAGTTTGATGATCATCATAGACCCTGATCTGCTGACTGCATAATGTGCTGGCAGATCTAGGACTGTGTAGTTTATTAGGTGTAATCAGTTTGATGATCATCATAGACCCTGATCTGCTGACTGCATAATGTGCTGGCAGATCTACGACTGTGTAGTTTATTAGGTGTAATCAGTTTAACGATCATCATAGACCCTGATCTACCATTGCATAATGTGCTGGCAGATCTAGGACTATGTAGTTTATTAGGTGTAATCAGTTTAATGATCATCATAGACCCTGATCTACCACTGCTTAATGTGCTGGCAGATCTAGGACTGTGTAGTTTATTAGGTGTAATCAGTTTAATGATCATCATAGACCCTGATCTACCACTGCATAATGTGCTGGCAGATCTAGGACTATGTAGTTTATTAGGTGTAATCAGTTTAATGATCATCATAGACCCTGATCTGCTGACTGCATAATGTGCTGGCAGATCTAGGACTGTGTAGTTTATTAGGTGTAATCAGTTTAATGATCATCATAGACCCTGATCTGCTGACTGCATAATGTGCTGGCAGATCTAGGACTATGTAGTTTATTAGGTGTAATCAGTTTAATGATCATCATAGACCCTGATCTGCTGACTGCATAATGTGCTGGCAGATCTAGGACTGTGTAGTTTATTAGGTGCAATCAGTTTAATGATCATCATAGACCCTGATCTGCTGACTGCATAATGTGCTGGCAGATCTAGGACTGTGTAGTTTATTAGGTGCAATCAGTTTAATGATCATCATAGACCCTGATCTACCACTGCTTAATGTGCTGGCAGATCTAGGACTGTGTAGTTTATTAGGTGTAATCAGTTTAATGATCATCATAGACCCTGATCTGCTGACTGCATAATGTGCTGGCAGATCTAGGACTATGTAGTTTATTAGGTGTAATCAGTTTAATGGTCATCATAGACCCTGATCTGCTGACACATTATGCAGTTGGACTTGACTTTTACGCATAGATGTACAGTATATAATTATGCATTTACAGACACATCAGGTGTTGATGTGCCAGAAGTTCCCAGTATGCTGTACATTGTGTGGACGGACAGGGATATGCAGGGAGGACATTCCCAGACATATAGAGAAGGACACTGGAGACTGCTCTCAAGTCATTGTCACATGCCAGTTTTTCCTATATGGCTGCCAGTTTCAGGTAAAATAGATGTCTTAAATCTAGAGTTGATGCATTCAAGTTTTTGTATTCTTTATAAATGTAGAGTAATAATGATTGTTTTTTGCATGTAGCAAAGGATAGGTGTCACTTTTCCAAGGAGAACATTAACATCTTCATCATTGGTGTGATAAATTCTAAGATTTGGCTTCATGTTTTTTTTTAATTCATATAAGATACGTCATATCGACTTCCTTTAGAATAGGCATCAAGAGCATGAGAAGTTTGGTTTTTGATGTATACTGTACCACTTTCTACACCTGTGACCAAGGAAGGCATTAGGATAATAGAAGTGGTATGTCACTAATCAAGTAAATAGGATTCTTTGCTATAGATGTATGCAAATGTTGTCTTTTTTACAGGATAAGCGTCACAAGATGCCTGATCATTACAGGGACAGTGCCCACTATCACAATGTTTTGCTATTGACAAAGGTGGACATGCAAGAAAAACTTATTATTGGTCTAAATAATAGGCTGGAAACTGTGGAAGGAACTGTAAAAGAACTGGCAGAGAGGCTGTATAACAATGAAAGGTAATTATTGACCCCTCTTATTCTTTAGGCTGCAATATTTACCTGATTTTTATTGTGCTTATGGTATACAGTGACCTAAATGATGCTGTTTAATTGAACTAGAACTCAACCTTTCCCCAAATATGCATGATAGGTTTACTACTAAGAGCTCTTTATATGTAAGACATTGACCATATCCCAATAAGCTTGCAGTTATTTCATTGGCTGTACATCTGTCATCTCTCAAATTGACAGGAATTAGTTTCCAAAGTATGTCCTTTGTTGAATGTATCTCACAATTTATGTAAACCCTGCTTCGGATTGTCATGATATTGTTTCATACAACTACTACATATATGTACATGATGAAAATATCAGTTATGCAGCTGGATGTACTGCCTAGACATACACATAAGATGCCATTGCAAGATCTGCAATGACCAAGAACTTGGGATCGATGTAGAAACTTTAAATGGTGTTTTTTTTAAATTAAATCTATGTTTAGGCTTTTCATTCAGTGCCACATTTGATGTGAAAATCATCTAGTTTTCAACAAAAAAAAAAAGAATTTTCAACAAATTCCAAGTTACCAGTGCTCTTAAACAGAGATGTGGAAATACACTGTATAATTTTAATGGTTATTTCCTATACCACTGAGAGCCACATCAATGTTCATGCAGCCTTACTTATGCAGACATTGATAGAACAATGAAAAAAATGTAGTGTGCAGTATCTGTGACAACATAAACAACACATCAGTTTGTTTTCTATCAGTTAGAGGCACTGATGACATAGCAAGTGAAAGTTATGCAACATGAATTGGCTCTGAAACAATTTGTCATGCTTTGCATAACTAGTACTTTTCTGTGAGGAAAATACCCCAACTGAATGATAAAAATTTCATCCTCCCATTAGGATGAACAAGATGATTCCAGAACACTGGACCACCCTTGCATGATAACTCTACATATATTGGGCTTAGCATCAACTTCATGGGTCAATGAGCAAATTATTGCCTTGTGTGTTCAACTTTTATCACCGTTATTAAAGCTCTCTTGACAGCTTGTTTGTTTAGAGTTTTGTTCCATACATGCATTGCACATCTTAAAAATTTAATTTGACTTTGTTTTCCCTTCTCAGGGTGTTATTTCAGATTGGTCTGGGGATTTTTTTTAGTCTGAAAACTTTCAGAGCGGCTAAGTGTTAAGTATTTTATTTTAATTTCACTATCCATGCATTTTGAAGTCTATGGTCTCACCAGCCAGCAATTTTATTTTAATTTCACTATCCATGCATTTTGAAGTCTATGGTCTCACCAGCCAGTCATTTTATTTTAATTTCACTATCCATGCATTTTGAAGTCTATGGTCTCACCATCCAGTCATTTTATTTTAATTTCACTATCCATGCATTTTGATGTCTGTGGTCTCACCAGCCAATCATTTTGAAGTCTATGGTCTCACCATCCAATCGTTTTGAAGCCTGTGGTCTCACCAGCCAGTCATTTTGAAGTCTATGGTCTCACCAGCCAATCATTTTGAAGTCTATGGTCTCACCAGCCAGTCATTTTGAAATCTGTGGTCTCACCAGCCAATCATATACATTGTAAGCGGGTTGCACACCACTTCTTCACTTCATCTGTCATTCTCAGTTATCAGGCTTGGGTTCTTTTTCCGTTTTATTTACAGATAGATTACCTAAAATGTTTCCTTATGATTAACAATCATAACCTGCTGGTATTTTGCTCTCTTTAAGCCAGTGTGACTGATTTATTACTTTCTCTGTCCTGAAAACTTTGTGTTTGCTTCCTTTTTAACATTTAGTCTTCATACTCCACTCATGTAAGGTGTATTGAATAAATTGTTTTATCATAGATTTTGTCCTTGTATTACCTGGTGCATACTGACTTAATAGATTTTTGTATACCATATCTTCCTTTCAGCATCTTTATTTCAGGAACAATGTCTCGGGACTCAGAAAGATTACCAACGTCTCCTCAGAAACTTATTGGATTAGAGGGCCCCCTCACAAGGGAGGTTATAAGTGGGTGGTGAGTGAATCATGCTTTCCTGAGAGGGAGGAGCAGCACCATCCCCATTCCTTGAGTGCAGAGAATGAATTCCACCCTGCGAGAGGAGCAACACCCTCATCTTAACACTAGGACTGAGAGCAAGTGGCGTCCTCTCCTTGGGGAGGAGCAGCATCTCTCATGTCCAGAAGGAGAGCAAGTTCTCTCTCACACACCCCACCACTGCAAGGGGGCAGCAGCACCCTTATTCTGACC
The DNA here is from genome assembly GCA_016617855.1 of Megalonaias nervosa. Classification (NCBI taxonomy): domain Eukaryota; kingdom Metazoa; phylum Mollusca; class Bivalvia; order Unionida; family Unionidae; genus Megalonaias; species Megalonaias nervosa. The sequence goes on along the minus strand of JAECUM010013274.1, from coordinate 22,085 downwards.
CACAGGCTGGTATGAGCTGATTGAGAGAGTTATCCCCCCCCCATAAGAGAGGAATCAGCACCATTTCAGTCCCAGTGCCATGCGTTCATCAAAGTGATGGAAAGAAAATTAAGATCTTAATCTTGAGATCTGGGGAAGGACTTTATCAGATCTGAGCCACCTGCAGAATCCTTGACTTGGTGCCAGAAAACAGGCAGGGACAGAGATAGCGATTGGGTTGAGCCCCACCACCCCCAAAAGCACCAGATTAGAGCAGTGGATCGGATCAATGTCACCCTCTTTCTCTTCCTTTAATCCTCTAAATACTGTTGGATGTGGGACATTCCACCACAGGGAAGTGATGGACCATTTCCCTACATGTATCCATGGACTTCTGGACCTGAGTCACATAGTACTGGGGTTGTGCCTACAGGCCATGGACCTACATGCTTCTGACAGGGTTGGGTCTAAAAGAAGCGAGAGAGATAGACCTTTTAGCTCCAAATGTTCTTTTAGCTCCAAATGCTCTAGGGAGATAGACCTTTTAGCTCCAAATGCTCTAGGCGGGTGCCAAGTCACGCTAAGCCACCAGCAAAGGCCACTGCTATAAACAGTCCTTTAACTTTTTGGGAGGTGTTACCAGTTTAAGTTTCTCCTCCCTTAAGTTGCTCCTGTAACATAGAGGCATTGGGTCATGTAGACCTCCCTCCCAGAAGAGAGTGCAAGATGATGTGTTACCTTCCCCCCTCAGTTAAGGAGGCAGAAGAGGATGACTCCTGGTCAATCTGTAAAGCACCTTATGCAGAGATGCTTCTTGAGCATGTGACTGCATGAATAGCACAAAATTTATATGAATTCTTGCACTTGGAGGCAAATGTTGTGCAAGAACTCCCACAAATTAATTTAAAATCATGCATATGAAAATGTACTCTGCACGGTATACAGTTTTTTTCAGCCATTCTCCCTGAAAGTGCTTGTCGCATCATAAAAAATAGAATATTGTGGTGCTTATAGCACTGTGTCTATTTTCATAACTGTTTACACATCTGGTTTCTTTGGCTTGACATGAATGGTTGTTCAGCTAAATCAGATTGGCACATTGGGCCTTGAATAAGCACTCTGTCATGGTGTGAACCTTGTCTCAAGGAAGTTTTACAAATGTGCATTTTTAATACAGGCTATCAAGAAAACCCTGGATGGCTTATTCCCAGTATGGTTCATCTTTAGATGATTATTTCATTAGGGATATATTGGCTGATGATAATGTATAAGGCAGTTTATTTTTAAAGTAGAAGTATATCAGATTATTGGAGCTGGGAAAGTGTTAATGTAGATACCAGTGAGTGATTTTTAATCCAGAATTGTGTTAAATACAAGTCAGTTGTACATGCTGGTTAAAAAGAAAAGCCAGATGGCATGCTGGTCCACTCCTCATTTCAGCGGTATTTCTAAATTAGATTTAGAAAAGGTAGATTCACAGATAGTTTAAAATTAGAGTGCAATTTTTGTTTCTTTTCTTATCACAACTTAGCCCTGCAGGATCTTTTGCTACAAAATCATATAGCCCTAACATAAGGTTAAGATAAACTTAAAACATAAGATTCTGAAAATGAAATTAAGAAGTAAAGATATTTATTTGATCAAAATACCCCTGTCAGAACAAGTAGACTATGGCATTCAATAAACTTACAATCCAAATACAGCATTATGGAACAGTAGATTTGGCATAGTAGTCAGTAAAGTACTGATTCAAGAAAGTGAAACTTTGGCAGAGCTTATTTTACTGAAAAATCTTATTTTGGAGCATGGGTCTTCAAAGGACAATACCAGTGATCTGTGGAAAATTGTACATAACAACTATAAAGAAAAGTTTTCAAACTTGTTCCACCTGGCTAAGCTAGCTATGTATGTGCCCCTTTAGACATCAGACTTTGAAAGGGGGTTCTCAGTACAGAACAACAGATCAAGCTCAGAAACAATCAATAGATAAATGCTTCTACAACAAGAGGCAACATCTTTCAAAGATTCTGATTTTAATAGGGATCTAACAGAGACACTGGAGCAGGAAGAAAGAGAGAGTGAAGTGTTACATAAATGTTAAAGTATGGCCATTTCCTCCTCCCCCACCTGTTTTTCTACTCCCCCACCCCTTTTTTTGCAACAAGGGTGGACAGAGTTGGCACTGGCTTTAAAGGTTATCATCAAGAAAATTGCCAACCTCAATATTTTGTCGCCAATTTTCAAAACATTTTACCATTTTCATAATACTGTACTATCAGTTTCTCTTGACATCATCGGGACCAAGGTAATATTGTCGACATAAGGGGATGTGGGGTGGGGGGCTGAAAATAAATTGAAATTTTGCATACAAGTGAAATGTTTTAAGAGGTGACCTGTTGTCAGTGACAAGGATTTACACAAAGTGGAAAAAAAAAGATAGAAGTTTTGATTAAATGAAGACAACTAGACAGAAATACACTTGTATATTAACAACTTCATTTGTGTAGTATATATGTATATAAAAATCCATGAATTCAAGTATTAGATCATATGTTAGAAAATTCATGTAAATTCAACTTGAAAAGTTTAACAAACATTCTTGCGAGATGTCCCACTTTCATTTAACTTGACGGCCAGATATCAAATTGTTCTAAATATTTGAAGTTTAATGGGTTTCATGCCACCATTGGTAGCGTTCATAAGCATGAACTTTTTTGTTGCAAACAGAAAACTTTCCCAGCACAATAAATTTATTCCAACCACTATGAAAAATGAAACAGTGCTTTTATTTAAGTTTGTTGCTGACTTTCTTTGATCAAAGGTCATCAGTTTGCTTTGATGAAGGTGCATGTGTTCTTGAAGGTGCTGCTAAAGTCACTCTTTGAAGGACCAAACAAATGCCTGTTTGTTATTGCTTGTTATTGCTGCAGCAACAGAAAATAACTGTAGAACATTGACTGAGACAGAATATTTTTTTCATTTGCTTAGTATATATACAGAACAATAGGTGCTTCAAAGGTAACCAATTTTCTTTGAAGATAGAGCAAAACTAATTTTTCTGGTTCATTTTTCAAATCAAAACATATTACCATCTGGTCGATTATAGTCATTCCCGTTTCGACCTTCAGAGGTGGTTGATTATAGCTAGTCAAGTAGCATGACTATTTTGGTTATATTACAGCATACAGTTTTTAAGGTCAGACATCAGCATAAACAGATTGTGATATAACAGTGCTGTGTTAGGGTGGTTTGTCAATATGAACAAAGGATATGTTTATGTAACAATAGATTCCAATGCATTTTATATCCATGTTTGCGGCTTCCTGTCATGGTGCCTTTGAATTTCTCTTCACTCAAAACTCAAGACAGTATATACAATTTTTAACAGCCAAAAATGTTGTCATCCCAAAAATCACCAGATGGTATATTTTGTCACTAATAAGGAAAAATATCGCAATTTGTGACATTGGTGAAGCCCAGTGCGATCCCTGGTGAAGTTCCCCATTTCCATTAAATCCTGGCAGCATCTCAGTATATGAGGCTTACCATCTGTTGTCCAGTGATCCATGTCCCAAACCTTCAGGTTCTGGTGACTGCAAAATTCTTTGCAGTTTGGAAAACATTTCTTTGCTAACTCTTGACCGGATCTCTTGTTCCTTCCTCAGTTATGGTCAAGGAGCTCTCTCAAGGTTTAGCAAGGGCCAAGCTTTTGCTAGATAATGTAGGGGGTGACCTGTCCCCCCCAGCAGTTTATGTTATGACCCTAGGTAGCTGCTTCTAGCTACAGTGTTCATACCCCTTCTTGACCCACTAAACCTCCCACTTTCGATGCTAAGGACCTTCACTTGGCTTCCAGTAAAACACTGGAAATCTTAGAACAAAAGGCTAGGTCACTAGTAACTGTAGCGTCCCGTGCAGAGATCTTTACAGCAGCCTTGTTCAACTTGCTGAAGAAGGAGTCACTGTTGCCAATGGCTCTCCATTGTGTGTTCAGGAAAGTGGCAAAACTTTCTGGGCATGCTTTGTCATTGCCCATGGCCTTATTAGTGGAGCTTCACCTCTGCAACAGTGCTGTTCTTGACACTCCCTAGGTTTTTATGGAGCACAATAAGAAGCTTCAGAAGGCAGCTCCACTAGAGGCAAAGATAGTTTTATGATGGCTCATCCCCTCCATGGCTGCTAAGGATTTGAGAGATCATCAACACTTTTCCATTGCATCCAAACTTCTGACTCTTTGAAGCCAGTCATGAAGCTAAGCCATCCTGACCGCCCTGAGGACCCATTTGCTAAATTCCTTCAAGCCACACAGCCCCAGTAAAGACAACAACCTCATGACAGATCGGCCCTTGAAGGGTGCACTGCAAAGGCCCAGGATAGAAGTTCACAAAAGTTCCACTACTCCATGGGTAAGCGTAGACAGCACTAGGGGCTCTCACCATCTCCTGCAGAAACTTCCTCTTTTGACAAGCTTGATCAGGCATAATGGTCAGTAGCTGGTCCTCTTCTTTTATAAGAGATGGCTACCAGCTTAGATTCCAAGATCTTCCTTCTCTAATAAGGTCACCCATTTGCTTCCACCAGTTAAATCTGGTGCACTTGAAGGAAGAGATACCATAAGACCTTGCAATTGGTTGGTGGCCATCAATCTTCAGTATTAGTATTTTAACATCCCTATATTTTTTCCACCCTGGAAGTACCTCCAGTTTTGCTGGGATGGGGAGGTCTTCAAAAAAAAAAGGTTGTACTCAAGAAAATTGCCAACCTCAATATGTTGTTGCCAATTTTCAAAAAATTTCACCATTTTCATAATACAGTACTATCAGTTTCTCTTGACAGCAGAGGGTTAGTCCATGTCCCTCACAACAGAGTAGACAAGATTCTGTCCCAGTTGGAGACACTGAGAGTAATGACCATGTTGCCAGCTTGTCTTTTTATCTCTCTGCTGGCAACCACAAACTACGTAGCGGACTTGGTTCCCCTAGGTAGAATGCACTTACATCCTCTCTAGTTTCTCCTTTTAACTGCTAGGAAACTGCACAGGGACCTCTTGAATTCTCCAATTTCTCTGGGTTGGGATTTTGACCATCATCTTCAATTGATGGAGAAATCGTGAGCAGCTTCTGGCTGGAGTCCCTGTGTTGTCCCTTCTTCCCAAACCCCACTCTTACCTATTCAGGAAGAATCTAAACCCAACTTCAACAACATGGGAATTATGAGGGACATGTTCTTAGGCCTTCATTGTGCATCCACCAGATAAGAGGTCATTGCTTAATGGTCTCCTCTGGCAATAAATTGGTAATAGCATACCTCATGAGACAAGGAGGCACACATGTACCTTCTCTCTGCATGGAGGTTTGGAACCAGAAGGAATTTTCCCTGAATTCACCACATTCCTGACAGGAAGAAGAGTCAGACAAGTAAAGAGAAGATAGACTTTACGGAAATGTTGTTTCACCAATCTGTAGCAGAATCCTTATTCCATCTTTTTGGGAACTCCTTTGGTGGACTTCTTCACCAGCAAGCTGAACAACAAGCTTCCTATTTACATTTCCCAGTCCCCAAGCAGAGGGCATGGACATGAGATATTTTCAGCCTGAAGTGGGATGGTCTGTTTGCTTATGCCTTTCCACCCATCAGGATAATGCCACAGGTCCTACACAAAGCCAGGTACTTTATAGCTAAGCTCATTTTGATTGCACCACTGTTTCCCCAGCAGTCATGGTTAAGTGATCTTCTTGATCTGCTGGTGGACCCTGCCAGGATCTTTCCTCAAAGGAGGGACTTCCTGTAGCTACACAGGGACTCTCCTGCACAACAGCCCAAGGATTCTTCATCTTTATGCTTAGGTTATCTCAAACAGTCTCTCTGCAAAAAAAGTTTTTGATCAAAGTTGCCAAGTGCATCATTCAGGCCAGGAGATGATTGACATTTAAAGTGTATGATGCAAAATGGAGAATCGTTTGTGATTGGTATAGTTGAAAACATGTAAATCCTAGCTTTCCCTCTGAGTGCAGTGGCTGATTTTCTTCTCTTCATTTTCAAAGATGAGCAATGCTTGGTTTCTACTATTAAGGTCTAAGGAGCAGCACATTCCAGCACACTAAAATTTTTCAAAGGCCCTGCCATTTGGATGATTATCAGTTAGCAAATTGATCAGTTATTTCAGATTGTGAAAGCCAGTATCTTGCTCTCTATTGCCTAAATGGAATCTGTCTAACAGCTTATGATCTCTAAATAAAACCCCCTATGAATCTTTGGGCGAAGCTTTGCTTTGAGAACCTTAACCTAAAGGCAGTGTTCTTGCTGGCCTTATTAGTCTACAAGATGAATTATCAAGCTTCATGCCCTTTTCCTATGAGCAGGACTATAAAAGGTTCAATGTATAATTACAGGTCAATTTCTGTCCATTGATAACCAGGTTTTTAAGCAAAAAAAGCCTCCGCTTCCTTCAGTTGCTCTACTCCCATTTGAGATTCCCAGTCTCAGTCGTATCTGAAATGGGGATGACCAGGGTCAACTTTAATGTCTGGTTATAGTCCTATATTTTTACTTGGCAACCTCTAAAGAGTGAAAAATGGGTAGGAAGTGTTGTTTCCTCCCTATTAAAAGTTCATCTGATACTTCAGCTTCCACCATTTCTAGGTGGATTGTATTAATTATCAATAGAGCTTACCATTCCTTTACTGATATGGACCTATGTATCATTAAAATCAAAGCCCATGAGGTTTGAGCCATTGCACTCTTCTGGTCCTATCTAACTCATTCATCTATGGAGGATGTTGTGATAGCTGCATTTTGGCACTGTCACACTACTTTTTTCACCTTTTTACCTTCACTTGTTAGCCTACCAAAGCGAAGACATTTTCTCAATGGTCCCATCTGCCTTCATGGAAAAAGTGGCCCATGTGGATTCCATCCTACATTAGTCTGCTTCTCTTTTGTGAGGGCGAGTATTCCTTGCATTTGCTTTTTATTTACCAGTTGTGGGATAATCGGCCTCCCACCAAACTCAAAAACTAAACCATACAGTCGTAACAGATATCATATTACTGATATTAAATTATTCAGAGGAGGAACTAATTTTAATGATGTAATACTTACCTGTTGCTATTGCCAGATTCCCTCCTCCCATACCACACCAATGTCCCACTGAATGAGGCTGTTCCCATACAATTTTGAAAAGACACCGGCATGCATGCCAATATGTGTGGGGGTTTTCATGCCATGGTCGTCCATTATTCTTGAAGCCATAGTCATCCAATGTTCTTCACGCTTCTGGTTCACCCTAATAGCAGGATAAAATTTTTGTCATTTGGTAATGGTATTTTCCTCCTGGAAAAGTACTAGCTATGCAATAACAAAAGGTATGTGTTACATCATTAAAGTTACTTTTACCCCCCTCCCTCCACCCAAAAACCCCACATTTTCCCAGGTCTTATTTAAAAGTCTGTTTTCAAGAGCCATTATGTAGCTGGTCATATATTGAAATTATGCTGATCAAACCTCTGAAATGGTTGCCCATGGATTCCATCTTTAAAAGCCAGTATTCTCTCTTCTCATATATCAATGGTTGTATCAGCATGGGCGTTTCACTAAACCACTTTCACAGCATGTAGCAGGTTCATAAAGAAAAACGTGCTGATCTGACCTCTAACATAGCAACCATAGTTGCTGTCAAATATAAAAATCTTTGTTACAGTTACTTCTTTTGAAAAATGGTGGCATTGGTGTGGGGTTTTCACTAAAATACCTCTTGTTTAAAGTTTGTTTCATTTGATTGTACCATGCATTCACTAAGTAATACCCCCAAGGGCATTACATTTTTGAAAGAGGTGGGTTTTTTTATTAGAGCACAATAATGAAAGGTCGAGTTGTTCTTTGGATGTACTCTGATAATGACCACATGTACATCTGTGGGTCTTTCTGTCATTGAATTCGGTCATTGTAAATATCAGCACAGTTAAAATTATCAGTCAATCAACAGGTTTAATTCAAACATAAAAGAAAATATTGTTGGCAAATCTGTTATGTTCATGTTTCTCCAGAATATATGAGATGATTTCAATACTCAGCATTGAAAAAAGAAGATAAAAGGAGGGATGAAATGGACTTTCACAAGTTCCTTATACACTCCTTTTGGCCAATAGAGTAGGAGGAATGAAATGGACTTTCATGAGTTCCTTATACACTCGTTTTGGCCATTAGAGCATTAGTCCCTTTGATGGACTCTTGCAAGGCCTTCTCCTGAGTATCTAGAGTGGGTCATGAATTTAATTCTTATTTAGCTTTTGTTTTAAAGAAAGTATGTAACCTTGGTGGGGTTCTGTTTGGAGGGACAAAATAGAGGTTGTGTGATCCTGCTGTCCAAACACACAGCCATACATGTCACATTCCACACTCCTGCTACTCTGTTTAAGATGGAGACTTTAAGCTTTGGGAGTGGTTTAGATATGTGCAACAAATTTAATTTCCTACATGGTGGAGCTAGTGGGATACACACACTGTTTTACCTACATATAATAAGGTGTTAGTGACAACTGAGAAAAGTGAAGGAATATTGCAGGCATCTGGTTTTAAATTGCTTGTTATATGGTATTCATTTAGTCAAAAACCATAATTATGTTCCTAGAAGGATTCTGTAGTCAGAATCATTCTAATTATTACCTCACTTCTCTCAGATTTTCAGATGAGATATGATGATATGTGAACAATTCAAAACTTTATTGCTGATAGATGACAGAAATGCTAGTAATATGTTTGTCATTCATGAAATGGTACATAAGTGCTTGTTTTGCAAAAACAATTGAATACTCACCTGTCAGAAAATCATGTCAGATCAGCTTAGCACCAAGAGAACTTTTAACAAAGATGTTGAACTGAAAAGGGCTGATGAGGATTATCCCTTGAAGGAACAAATGAGTGTTAAAGACGTTTTAGATGGAATATATGAGGCACCAACAAGACAGAATAGTATGCCTCAGCAGTCATTTCTTGACAGACTTCAGCTGGAAAAATGACCTTTCAAAAGCATATTTCAACCTAAAACCACTTTAAATTAATAAGACTTCATACTTAAAATAAACAATTGGATAAAATGTAAAAATGTTACATATTTTTTTTAAAGCTGGTGTTCCTTTTTCCTGTTGGTATGGGTTGGGTTGGCATTACTTTAAAGAAAGAAAGAATCAAACAAAAAGAAATTATATAACATATATACTAAATTGTATATGTGCACTTACAAATTTTATTGTAGCAGTCTGTTTACCCTATACTTAAAAACTTTATGGGCTCCGTATAATGTAATATATATATATATATATATATATATATTGTTACAAATATGTAATTAAATTACTTCTGTGTTAGTTTTATATTCTTTTTTTATATTTTATTTTTGTTTCATTACATTTTATTATAATGATAACTTTTATGGGATTTGACTATTTTCGAAAAATTACTTCTCTGTTTTGACCTGATTTTAATGTAAAAGGTATTACATTATCAGTATTTTTAGCTCACTTTGGTTGAGACGTTTTGTAAACACTAAGTGAAAATTATTACCAAGGTCATGTTCTGCTTGCGTGATAGCTCTAATCTGTAAACAACTTTTTTTATTGAATCTTATAGTAAGATTCGTTAAGTTCTTTCAAGGCTTACGTGTGTATCGGCTGTGCGTTTTTACTGCATTGTTCCATCTGGGTGACCACATGGGCCACCATGTGATCTAAAATTGAGGGTTAATTCTCAATCTCAGTGTTTTCTGGTTCAGTCGTATTCCTACACCTCAGAACTCAAGGTGTTTCTATTGTTGATGCCAGCTTGTTCTGAAGTTCATCTATTTTTTAATAATTTATTCTCTAGAAAACTACACAAGTGCTCTTTTTTATAAAATTTCTTGGACAAAAAATATTCAGTGGAAATTTATTCTGGAATTCTAAACAGAACATTATAAATTGTGTTTCAGTGAGGAATTGTTGCCATCAGTACAATGACCTCATCTGACGTCATCATCTTCCATATTGGAACTTTATAGAGGTTCGAACCTGGATTCAATTAGAACTGTTTAGTGATAGGACTTATATTTTTCAATTGTAGGATTAATTTTTGGACTATATTCACAAACTGTAAATCCTATTTCATATTTTTATCTTGTTTTCTAGGGAAATAAATTCTTTTGTTAAAATTTACAAAGCTTGTTGACTTCACTCTTTTCTTTGTTACATTTGTACGAGCCTACATGTAACAATATATATATATATATATATATATATATATATATATATATATATATATATTTCATCTATCCATAACTGCTTTGATTCTGTTACAGTGTGATAGAGAATTTTGCACAACAGCTTCTTAATCAAAATGAACAGCTGAACATAGTTAGGAAGACCAGCTACAATGGAACATTACACTGGAAGATTCCAATATCAGATCAGAGGGTACAAAAGTTCCAGAGTGATTCTTTCTACACTGGTTGTCCTGGTTACAAAGTTTTTGTCTGCATGGAGCTGTCAGGTCATAAGGAGAATAATGAAGACTACACATCCCTCTTTGTTATCTTAGAGAAAGGAGAGTTTGACGATTCCCTTCGTTTTCCATTCAATTCAGTTTGTCATGTGACTGTTCATGACCAATCATACCATTCACAGCCATACACTGTTGTGATCAACTGTACCAATGTGTCTCGTTGCCAGAGCGAGGAACCAAGTTTTAATTTTTGCCGTGGGCGATTGAGATTCATGAAGACCCAAGAACTTTTGAGTCAGAAGTTCATCGCTGATGGCTGTCTGTACTTAGATATTGTGGTGAATCACTGTCTACCATAATGTTCCTAAAAAAAACAGAATTTTTCCATTTCGCTTTCTTGCCCAATTTTTAACAGATTTATCATATTCAGCTGGGTTTTTTTCTGATTTACTTCACTTACTTGTAATTATTGCAGAATTAGAAGATATCAACTCAATTTGACAAATATGTTTGCCTGACAGTTGAGATTCGGTAGAACTTCGCTAAAGCTGTAGCTCATCTCTTATTTGCACAAATTTCAATCTAATGATTCAGGACTATTCAGTAAATAAACACACGAGTCATTGGTGTTGCATCCACCTTCAGTTGACTTAACCACTCATTGAGTCTCTGTGAATGGTTTCATCATCCACTGTGACGTTCATCTTTTATGGACTATGTTCCACCAAGGTGGAGTCTATTATCCTTAGCTGCTTTATGCCATGGAAGCAGGGCAGACCTCTGATCTTTTGCATCTTAAGTCAGCCGAAGAAAACATAAAACTTTTATAATTTTGGGACATATCAGTTTGTAATTGAGTATAAATTCATAAACCTTACATAAATTTCCTGCCAACATATATATGAATATACTATGTTAATAAAAGAAAATAATGTAATTTGTTTAAGTTTTGCCTTAAAAAAAAATTAATGTAGTTGGCCATGGAACAGATTTTACTGAATAAAATAAAAAAAAAGAATTGCCTTGTGATCTTATCATACAGTTCATCTTTCTTTACCTTGAAATTGCTTAGTTCATGCAAGACTGATATTTGCAACATAATAATGTAGTGGGGTTTTTTTCAGCTTTCCAAGAAAAGAAACACTGATAATCTCACAGAGTATTTGTACAATGCCTGAACTTTAGTCCAAACTCAAATTCAAGTTATAGATATTTGACAGTTATCAAAATGATTTACATAAAAGATTTTTGGAAACTGCAATATCATAACTTTAATTAATGCTTTTTATGAAATAGTTACATGATGAAAATTGTAGAATACAAGGTTGAATATTAGAGTCTAAGTGTGCACTGATGTGAATATGGAACCTGGCCCAAAGATCACACACAATTCTATCACAGACTTTTGTTGTCTGATTGGCTGATATCAGATTACTGACCAATCAGACATCAGAATCTCAAGTTTATGTTCAAAATGTTTGTAATATTGAGGCTTGGATGATACACCAACTGTCTGTTTGAATGTTTTTTTCATAATATATCAGTTCATAGGTATGTCAATCATCACAAACCACAAGCAAAAATCCACTTCTCCATTTTCGCTCATAGCTACCTAAGATAAGATTTCAACATTTCCAGTGAATAGGAATAAATCTGCATAATGAATCATTGTCAGCCTGAGGATAATTTTCTTGGAAAGTTGACCCAACATGACCTTTCATGCTGTTTAAACTAACCAGAGTTCTTCTTCTTAAAACAGTCAAATATTAATCAACAAAAACGGTACATTTCTTTGATGTGCAAGAACTTTTTTACCTGTATTGTATATGTAATTTTTATTTTGACTTGTTCACTTAAAAGGAGGAAATCTTGTCGAATGCAGCCACTGATGAAAAAGGAGTGTAATGGATCTTTGTGTGTGGCTGAGATGATAAAAATAGTTCTTTAACTTATCCTAAACAATTTTGTTACATTCATGATCAACTGAAATAGATGCGAAGACATAAATGTTACTATTCCCTTTTGTAGTGTTTGTTTTGTCCCTTCGTGCTAAAATGTCAAATATTTGAACTTGTGATCTTGGAATGCATTTTCTGTCTGATTTCTTTTGCTGGCTCTCCACTTATTAGTTTTTAAAATATTTCCATGATGTTGAATAGGACTCGGGTTTTGTATGTAAAAATTTTAATTTCTTCTTATGTTACCTTCAGTATTTATTCAGTCTTGTGAATGTTGATTTAAACTAGTTTTGTAAAAAAAAGAAAGTCATAAGTGTTTAAAGTAGTGTAAATATTGTAATAATAAGTTTGTTTTAGCCATCCATATGAATGAAATTGCTTCAGTTTAATTGACATTGTAGAATAATATATGCCACCATATGAAATTTCATATTAAGTTTGCCTGTACTGATTTATTTGAGCAGAATCATTTTCTGCCCTCTTCCCAAAACAAGACTGTTAAAAATTTGTGTGATATATAATACTATAAATCTATATACATTTTTATTGCAAATTTAATAATTAAATTATGATAGAATGATTTGTGTAGTACAGAAGAAAATCAAGTGAGTACTGAGAGACTGTATAGATTCCTAACATAAAAAAATGTGATTATATCATTTCATGTAAATTTCTTATTTCCATTCAACAATTATGGCAGTATTTCCTTTCCTCTTTGAGTTGCTCAATAATTTTTTTGTAAAGTTGTTCTGATTATTTTTTTATCATTGACATTTCATATTTTGGCATTTAAACTGCATCAGTGAACAATATTTTATTCAGTTTCTGTTGATAGCAGTAGAGATTTATATTGATCTAGTCAGTTGTTTGTATTTTTCTATACTAGTATTTAAGAATTTGATAGAATTTGTTTATGCTGTGTAGCATGCTTAAAAGCATTAGTAGTTTGTAACGTTTTTAATAAACTATTTAGAAAATATTTTAATTATTTTTTACTTTTTTTTAAAAACTGGATGTGTCTATTTTTTATGTAATTTCAACCAGTGTAAATAAGCATCATTCAGTAACATTTCGTTTGTTTCATCTAGGTTCAGGGGGAAAAAGTAACTCTTTTTTTTCTTTTAATGGTGTTTTCACAGTGGTATAACGCTGATCCTTTTTTACTTGTATTACCCACCGTAAGGCAGATTGTCTTATGTTGTAATGTTCATCTGACCAGTTTCATTTTGGAACAATAACTTAATTTGTCCCCACTTTTTGGTGACCATGCTTTGGGGATGGCTTGCTTTTTGGGTAAGAAAGAACTCTATTGATTTGGGAGTCAGGGTCACTGACTTCAAGAAGACAAATGGTTCAGCACCATCCACAGTTACCAAACTTTGGGGATGTCTTGCACTTAGAGTAAGAAAGAGGCTAGTTGATTTCAGAGTTCAATGGTCATAGGTGAGGGTCACTGGCCCAAAGAAGACAGATGGTTTCAACATTAGTTTTATATCACATACCTGGACTAAATTTTGTTAGCTTGCACCTGGGTTAAGAAAGAAGCATATTGACTTTAGGGTCAAAGGGTGAAAGATCAAGGTCATTGACTTAAGGAAAAAAAATCTTTTCCACACAATAAGTGTAGTTCCATGTCACAGATCTGGACCAAATTTTCTTGTGACCTGCATTTGGTTTAAAGAAGAACCCTGTTGATATTGGGGTCAAAAGGTGGTCAAGGTCACTGACTGAAATAAGATAAATGGTTTCAGCAAACCTTTTGACTTGTCAACCTTGTATCTTTAGCAAAGTTTATGGATGACTTGGGGTGATACAGTAAAGATCGCTTTGACTGAAAGTGGGAATTTTTATTTTTTACATAAAAACATTAGTACCTTGATCATAGTTTGTGAGAGGGCTTGCACACAAGGTATAGAGGAGATTATTGATTTTGGAGTCAAAAGGTTACAGGTAAAGGTCATTGTGACTTGAAGTTTGCAGTGCAGAATCTTGCTTAAGTTCCTTGAGCAAACTTAATAGGTGACTTGCACTTAAGACAATGAAGAACTGTATGTGTGGGTTCGAGTCTCGGATTCAGCCAATGTGGGTATGTTAGAAAGCTTGCCAGTAGCTTCTCATGGGTCAGTATCCTGTGCTGAAAAATGGCGTTAAGCCCTACAACAACAACAACAACAATAAAGAAATCTAAAGATTCTGTTGTCAAAAATGCAGCACTCATGGTCATGGTAAGTCAAATAACAAAATTTGGTTTTTGCATCTTAAGTCTAGATCAAGATTGCATACTTTTACCAAAGGTAGAGGTCATTGAGACCCCTTGGTCAATAATCTCCTAAGTCAGCCATACCATACCCCTGTTCAACTTAGAACTTTGCCTGCTGGTTACACCATAGTGGAACTCAAGTTGTATTATAATAATACTCATCTGTGTTGTATGGATATATTCTGTTTCATATCAGTAATGTTATATAATGCCTTGGTTGTGTTAGCATGTCTCGCATGTATAGATATGTATGAGCCAGTAGAGTTTTCTAACATTAGATTTTATGTTTATACTTTTTTACATACCTTTGCACAGATTCCCTTTTTTTTGCACTGTTTTAATTGAATACTTGAATGTTTTTCAAAGATTGTAGCTTTGAATTAAAGATATTTTTAATAAATTTAGTTTCTTTTGGGATTTACTTACATTTTGCAACATATTTGAACTCCACTGTCTGCTATATTCATTTCTAAACAGTAATGCAGTGTCTTCACTGTGGCCTTGCTAGCTTCTTCTGGGGTAAAGTCCCCACATTCAAGCTCATTTGTCATCCTCTGGCTGTTGAAGAAACCTAGAAAGAACACAGACCCATTCTGACTCCCCACATCATAGGCACATGAGGTTTCCTCTTTCCTCTTTGTGTTCAAAAGATATATTTTGGCATGTTCAGTTTTGTTTTCCATATTGATCAATAATCCCCTCAGTTCTTGCAGATTTTGAGTGTTATTTTAGATTTCTCCATAGTTTTGAGTAGGTTGTATGCCATGCTAATTAAGTGGTTCCCAGGTAAATTTAACCATTTCGCCTTATCCATTGGTAGGATAGGTGTTTGCTGCTGTTAACTCAGTGGTCTTGAACTACGTAACAGAAGAAGAAGCAAAACCAGATAGTTTTGTAAAACTTACCAGTTATTTTAATTTTCCAAATTTTAAAATGAAAATTTAAGGTGAACTTACAGTATTGTGAATTAAGTCCAAAATTATCCTAGACATTTTATAACAAATCCAAAAGATTAGTGTTCCAAATGAATACCAAGTAATGAATGTGATGATGTATCAATAGCTTTGAATGAGCTGAAGTGCCAAGTCTTTATATATCACAATGGCATTGTCCAGAATGTCTTTGAATGAATTCACATTAATCCCAAAATATTGATTAGTCCAAACAGTCATATGAGCTCTTTGAAATTCCCAACAATAATTTAAATAAATGATTCCTTCAAATTAAATCTAAACACAACATTAAATATTTCTGCAGACTGAACAGAAAATAAGAACAGTAATAGGAATGAATAACCAACTGTTCACTTCTTCCTCCTCATATAAATGCCCACAACTCTATTACAACTCCATGGTGCAATACATTCCTACTTTATTTCACAATACCTCCCCATCAGACCTGTTTTAAAATACAACCCCACCTGACTTGTGTTCCAGTACTTCATCAAACCAATGGAAAATTATCCCAAATTATAACAAGTTAATTATCAAAGCTGAGTTTGGAATTAAAATCCAAGTAAACAACATATTTATAGTTTGAATTATCGTAAAATATAATCTATAATCATGGACAAAAAGTAGCTTTGTAATTAGCTATGCAATACAGTGTTTATAAATGATCGTTACAGTCTTCGATCATGAACAAAATTAAGCACACAGTATAAACAGAGATGCTGCCAGGCTTTGAGATTGCAGGTTTCTTGCAACAAAATTGTTAGTTGTGCACCTTCTCAAAACCAATGGGAGAAATGTCATGCATAGTATTTGTGGTTCCTGCAATTTGTTGTACCCAATGCATGATGTACATTTTTTTTCATTTTTATTGAAGACAAGAATTAAAAATAACGGTTTGTCAAATTAAGTTTTGGTTTTGCTTCTAGCCTCAGTCAAGCCATACTAAGGTAGATTTAGTAGTTTGAATACAAGTATCTATGTTTGAGGTCTGCAGTGGTTTTTGTTGAGGTTGAGAAAAAGAGAAGCAAAGATACCGATATTCCAAGACATGTAGTTGATGACATACAACTGGTTAAGGAAAGAACCAAAAAGGAGGGATGTTTTGTTTTTTTCAGATGAGAGTATAAGAAAGATAATCCATTCACTAACAAAAATGGTTGCACAGGTTACTCTATGTATTTCAAAGGCTTCAACATCGTCATAATACAGCCTTGAAACGAATATGATCCTACAACAGAAGTAACCTAGTGATAACATGATTGAGTTGTGGAAAAGTATGTTTAAATATAATGAAGACCAGTTCCCTGATTAGTTTTAACTGGCCAAAATTGCAATGCTTCCCTGATTACAAACAGCAGATTGTCAGAAGGCATTTAATTTACAAAAGAGAACTGACACTGCTCGTAACATCGGAAACAATAAACTGATGAGTATTCAGATACAAGGGGGTCACATAGACCATTTCCCATTTTCAGAGGTTTTGAAGAAGCAGTGAATATTTACCAGCTCAGTAAACTAAATTGGGTATGCATATACTTTATATATTTCTTGTCACAGAAGTGATATAAAGTCATTAAATGCTCATATCGTAATAATGTTGTCATTCATCAGCTCCCTTTTGGCATCATCACCCCCACCTTTAGTAGTAGGTGTGGGGGACTTCCCCATCATAAGAACATTCCTGGCATCATCTCTAAATATACATAAAAGTTGCTGCATTAGAATATTTTTATAAGCACTTCGTTCAGCAGTACATATATAATAGTTGCATTAGAATATTTTTATTAGCAGAGCTTCAGCAGTACATGTTCTGAATTTGAATTTTGCAGCTTGAGACATTGCCAAGAGATGATGTACATATAAGAGAAAGAAAGGCTATTCTTCCTCTGTGTCTTCAATTGAGAACCCCTTCTGCTCCCCAAGGGGATTGGGATCTTCCTCATTGTTAGAAAAAAGTAATGTCCCAAGAGCAGAGGAATATCATGAGTCTGGTGTGACTAGCAATAAGGCCCAGAGATCCTTAATCATTTTGATACAGTCAATGCCTGATCAGGAATGATCCTATATCTCTCTCAAGGGAGGTAAAACACCAGAAATGGGTGTATTGTGCCTCAAAGTTAGGGCAGAGCAACAGCCTGTCAGTTGCTGGAATGGTGAAGGTGAAAGGCAGATTTTGCCTACAATCATGGGAACAAAATAACGGGTCCTATTATCAAAATAGCCAAAGCCATTGAATGCTTTCTAGATCAGATGAAATTTCAATAAGGCTTAGCTACAAGCAAAGGCACAGTCAGGACATTGGTGTGACCGCAAAAGACCCCAGATGTTAGAAGGATAATTGAGAATATTCTGCTACCACCACCACCCCAGGTACGAGTCAATGATGAAACACAGTGCAACAATCAATTGTCAAACCAGGTCATGAGTTGATGCTTAGATATCCTATATATTACATTTAAAACAGACCGATGGGATGGGATTGTGTTGTGTGTATCAGCAGACTCAAGTGATAATAATATGAATAATATATGGTACAAATGAATATTCATGAAGACCAATGGAAGACAACAAATCTCCGGTCTTGCATGGTCATCCTATCAATGTATCATTAATGCATTTAACATTAAAGATGTTGATCAAGGTATACAATCTCACTAATAATTTATGGTAAAAGCAAAGGGTAGAAAATGAATAAACAAATTCCAACATGGAAAGCATATTTAATCAAATCTGGGCTATAGTGCAAAATACTTTCACCTGAACCCAGGTCATCATTGAACTAAAAACTAAACACAAGGAAAAACATAAACCTCTACAAGTAGAATCCCATGAGCTCAAAAAGTTGCTCTCGTGCAAAGAAGAGCTGAAGCCAAAACCTAAGATGAGAGCAAAACCTAAACATTTACACCAACATCCACCCTCACCCATGTTGAAGCAAGAAAATATTACTATGATTGGAAAGGAACCTGAAACTCCCAAGCCACCTATAGGAGAAGGCCTTGGTTGATCAATTTTTCGCATGTGTGACCTGTAACATGTCCAAGAACTTGTGGATCAACTGGAAACACTTGTGGTGTCAGTTCCTGCCACCAACAATGAGCAAACTCATTGAAGACATCTATGATGTATATAACAAACTTACTTGCTACATTGGTGATGAGTTCTGAAGAGCTTCACTTTTGACGCGAAATCAAGGCTGCAATGAAGCATGTTATTGCAAATACAACCCAAAGCATTTTCTTGTTGATTACAATCTCATCAACATAACCAGAATTTTATTTTATTTTTCAACACCAACTACCACGGGTATCGAGATTGACCTGACGCATGAATATAATAACAGCTTTGCGTGGACTTGTGACATGCGTGCACGCTGTCAACACGAGAAAACCCATTTACACGACATATTACAGAAATGGTCTTGGTGATGTTGTCCGGGGATTGTTTACAGATGCACCAAGGGTGCTTACGGCTTTGTCTCTGCGCGCCGAACCGATCGCTAAACAAGCTGCAATGCGAGACGTCAATAACATCAAATATATTCCTGGTTATCGGTTGAACTGTCTGGGATTGAGAACAGTTTAATCAAATCGAGCTCAACTACAGCATTAGTGACTTGAGCACCATCAAAAACGGTTACACCTCCATCGACAGCAACAGTGTCAGACCCTGATCAGTAAAATCAATGAAGCTGCTCAAGAACATCTAGTGATTTGATGCTTTCAAATGCGGTAATGGGAAGTGGATTACGCTTGTTAACTAAGCCTGGATGCGAGTGGTGAAAAGATATTAGAACAAACCAAAAATGTATTAGTAAAAACAATGACTCAGCTCAAAGAAGTACCCAATACCATGTTTGAAATGGCCTGTATGTGCTGACAGATCGAAGTCAGAAGTATTTTCAGCACTATTCTTAACCGGCTAAGGATCTAAATCAAAAAGACTAAACAGAAATACAAGTACATCACTATTTCCTTCCATCTGAAGTTTTCTTGGAAATTAATAGAAAACTTGTAAAACAGTTGATGTACCGAATATGACCGCGGTGAGAAAGTTGGATCTGTTAACACTATTTGCCTGTTATAGTCCCTTCAATAGCAGCAGAAACACGTTTGTTATCGTTTATAATTTCTGGAGGCACATCAACATTATGATTTCTCATGCTTACCACAGACTTGATTTTAATAGGCGTTCAACATTTTTAATGGCAAGAAACTACCCAAGAAGATGATAGAGAACTAAGACATGTATTCATAACACTTAAAAAGGAAATGCGTAAATAGAAGACTCATTTACAAAAAATAAAAAAAAATATTTTACCTGCTAGGGAGTGTTTGAAACTTTTATGCTATTAAACGGTCATCAGGAACCCAGTGAAGAAAGTTTGCTTTACTCACAAACTAGTCTTTCATGGCCAGACACTAAAGCGTTGACACAGGTCTGCAAATTTCCCAAAAAGGCTTTAATGGGTTGTGTCGGATTTATTACCTTTCGTCGGAACATCCGGACCTGGTTAAACAGACCATGGTTAACATGTTCTTTCGTGCACGTGTTACTAATCGCCTGCTGCCAACAATTACCTCTCTGATAAAATACTGTCATTGAAGAGCACAGGTGGCTGGATGAGGGTTATTGGTGCGCCACTGGAAAACTAGTAAATTTTTCTCACACTAGTAATTAAACTTGTTACATTTTAACTAATAACGACAAATCCCACATATAGTGATAGCAATTTAGTTCCACTTGTTCATAAATATCTGCGCGTGTGTGGTGTTAACATGCAATCGTATACACTTAAATATAATCTTATTATGAGTCAAACATATATCGACAGTTGGGACAACCGTAATGTATTAGTACCAACTCGAAGACAGCTTGGAATCGTTGCATTGGCACTCGAAAATGCAGGGTCCCCAAATATATCACCAAGTGTAGCAAAAACCTACTCAGTGATTGTTTCCACAACGATGAAGCGGAGTTCACCAATAAATCCATCCCAGTTGCATTTACTGTTGGTTATGTTGAACAAACATTGACTCAACTAAGAAAAAAATAATCTCGACTGATATTCTACAAAGAATCGCTTGTCCTTGTAACAGTTCTAGCGCGAAAACGAGAGCGATTGTTTTACAAAACAATTCAGTGTTGCAATCAGTGTATTTCTATGAACGCGGTACGATGCCACCAGAATGCACAATCGCAAGAGACCTAAATATTCCAGAGGCAGATTTTTTATATGATCGTATGGCAACCGTACAAGTAAAAAAGGAGTAATTGGTTCGAAGTGCGTGTGCGTTTTGTAAATGAAGAAGGCAAGATTGTCCGACAGTTACACTTCACGACCACATTATTAATAGAAGAACTATGATGGACCTTGAAACTTAACGAATTATTTTCAGCAGAACAACAGCTGTGTGATGAAATCGCCAAGAGAACTCTGTTGTTTATGAAATATAAACTCGTGTGCAGTTTGTGGGATCGCCGCCGCAGCCATTTTTGACGTGGGTGTGGCAGAAATAACAACCACAGTGAGTATCATACCAACAGTTATCGGAATTGTTATCGGGGCTATATCGATAGTAATCGGTGTTGCAGGCGGTTCTTGTAAATAATTTCGACACGATTACGTTTATGAATGCGTATCGATTGAAACTTCAAGCGGCGGCACAAAGTAGGCTCAATAAGATTAGTAAACTATATTCTGTGGCTATCGAGGATAAAATATTTAGCATGGCAGAGTTTGAGATCTTGTTGGCGGAAATAGGACACCAGCGACGCTTTCATGCACAGAAACCAAATTATGTTATTGATTCACATTCAGTGCTTGCCTGTGTATATCAGTCTGTGGCCCACAGTTCATAAAAGTAGATTTGCTTTGCAAAATTATTTACACGAGCTAAAGTTAAAATCAGTTACGCTAGTTTACGCTTCAGAAGATTTTCAGCAATGAAGCCACATATACAAAGGCGATATTGTCTGCACCTGCGGTGTTATCGTTTAATTGGCGTCGCCGTGAATTTCCAAAAAACGTAGCAATTGTATTTCCAAAGAAGTAGTAATTATATTTAAAACAAATCAATAATGGCTACATCAATCACGCTAACATTATAATTATTTTTAGTACCTAAATTTTTATCCCAAAACACATACTTGCGTGTGACGCACGGGCAAATTTTTTTTATGTCATAGGGTATTGAATGTGTTGATTTAAATCAGCTACTGAGATCTAAATTGCCCATTGTAATACTACTACTACTACTACTAGTAGTAGTAGTAGTAGTAGTAGTAGAAACGGCCTTAGCAAACGCGGGACCCTATTTGGGTCATTTTTTGGCCTCTAGTGAGCACTGTATTTGAAAATAAACTTTTAAACAAGTTTTGTTTGATATTGAATTTAACATTTTCTTCGATCGCTTTAAAATTATTTTCTCTCTCTCTCTCTCTCTCTCTCTCTCTCTCTCT
>JAECUM010013273.1:0-19992 GCA_016617855.1 Megalonaias nervosa | reverse complement strand
ACTTTCGTGGTGTTTGTTTTTAATTTTGTAATCATATCATGATATATGTTTTTTAAGTGTTGTCAAATGTTGTAAAGCGCTTAGAGCTTCTAAAGATTAGGCGCTATACAAAGTCCTCATTATTATTATTATTATTATTATTATTATTATCTGAGCTAACATCATTATAGCTATCAGAGCTAATATCATTATGGCTATCTGAGCTAACATCAGTATAGCTATCTGAGCTAACATCATTATAGCTATCTGAGCTAACGTCATTATGGCTATCAGAGCTAATATCATTATGGCTATCTGAGCTAACATCAGTATAGCTATCTGAGCTAACATCATTATAGCTATCTGAGCTAACATCATTATGGCTATCTGAGCTAACATCATTATAGCTATCTGAGCTAACATCATTATGGCCATCTGAGCTAACATCATTATAGCTATCTGAGCTAACATCAGTATAGCTATCTGAGCTAACATCATTATGGCTATCTGAGCTAACATCATTATGGCTATCTGAGCTGACATCATTATGGCTATCTGAGCTGACATCATTATGGCTATCTGAGGGAAAATCTTAGTTATTTGTGTGGACATCGTTATCATTATTTATTTGGAAATAATTATCATTAGTTATTTGTTTTAATTTTTGCAAAATCATTTATCACTATTTAAGTGAAAACATGCGTTTACTTTTACAAAATCATTTGTATTTGCATTTTTACAAAATCATTTGCATACCAGGGCCCAGCAACGTGGAATGAATTGCCCACTGCACTTACACACAAAGACACAGTGATCTCATTCAAGAGCGCTCTTAAAACTCACCTATTTCAACTGCAAGAACAGACTTAAAGACCTAATAATGTATCCTTGCCTTAAATATTTACAGCATATCTTCTGTTTCTATTTTCGTGGTGTTTGTTTTTAATTTTGTAATCATATCATTATATATGTTTTTTAAGTGTTGTCAAATGTTGTAAAGCGCTTAGAGCTTCTAAAGATTAGGCGCTATACAAAGCCCTCATTATTATTATTATTATTATTATTATCTGAGCTAACATCATTATAGCTATCAGAGCTAATATCATTATGGCTATCTGAGCTAACATCAGTATAGCTATCTGAGCTAACATCATTATGGCTATCTGAGCTAATATCATTATGGCTATCTGAGCTAACATCAGTATAGCTATCTGAGCTAACATCATTATAGCTATCTGAGCTAACATCAGTATAGCTATCTGAGCTAACATCATTATAGCTATCTGAGCTAACATCATTATAGCTATCTGAGCTAACATCATTATGGCTATCTGAGCTAACATCATTATAGCTATCTGAACTAACATCATTATGGCTATCTGAGGGAAAATCTTAGTTATTTGTGTGGACATCGTTATCATTATTTATTTGGAAATAATTATCATTAGTTATTTGTTTTAATTTTTGCAAAATCATTTATCACTATTTAAGTGAAAACATGCGTTTACTTTTACAAAATCATTTGTATTTGCATTTTTACAAAATCATTTGCATACCAGGGCCCAGCAACGTGGAATGAATTGCCCACTGCACTTACACACAAAGACACAGTGATCTCATTCAAGAGCGCTCTTAAAACTCACCTATTTCAACTGCAAGAACAGACTTAAAGACATAATAATATATCCTTGCCTTAAATATTTACAGCATATCTTCTGTTTCTATTTTCGTGGTGTTTGTTTTTATTTTTGTAATCATATCATTATATATGTTTTTTTTAAGTGCTGTCAAATGTTGTAAAGCGCTTAGAGTTTCTAAAGATTAGACGCTATACAAAGTCCTCATTATTATTATTATTATTATTATTATTATTATTATTATTTACCACTGTTTGAGTGAAACCACTCTGGTTGAGTCATTAATCTTTGTTTCTTTTTTGCGTTAACTTTTGTTAATGATCAGTTCATTTTGCGTTTAAATTGCAATTCGTTCCAGTTAGGAACCGTATTGTTTATATCAGGAATTTAACTCGGTGCTCATCATTGTCTTAAAATATCCAATATTTGGATATTTTTTGTTCGCACGAGTTTGGTATAAGGTTTTTATTCCTTTAAATCATTTATTAATGAACATCGCATTTTCGCCACCATTCTTAGTGCCTTCGTTGTGATCTGACTCCAACCCGGTTCATCTTGTTAAATCTACCAATATCCTAGTTTAGTCACACTTTCCAATTTACAGTATATTACTGACATCTCACAATGTTTATTTTAAGTCACATCCTTGTTAACTCAAAATTATATTTTCAATTGACTTTTTACACTGCCTTGTATGGTTGAAACAGACCGAGTAACATATGTACTATTTAACCTGGCCATCTAAACTACATATCATATAAGATCTGATACTTCCATTTAGTTTTAATACTTGTGCTGTAGATTGCCATCTTGCAGGACCTAAAGTAATCCGTACTGGGGTTTCGTTCCTTGTAAATATTAGATTTATTTCTTCAGTAGTCACTTTTTCACCAGTAATCAAGTCTCAGGTCCATGATTACTTTTACTTTGCACTCATTGATGTAGCTTGCCCAAAACTATTTTGGACGGTATTATATTTTTTCAACAATATTTTCATACGTTTTTCCATTTAATATAACTCTAATAATGATGAGGAATATTGAAAGTAGTCCATATTAGCTTAGTGAATTTAGATTGTCACACATGGCTGGATTAAAGATTATCAGATACTTATATTTTACATCGATGCTACAGTTTTGCTATCTAATATTAGAAGTGGAATATATATATATATATATATATATATATATATATATATATATATATATATATATATATATATATATATATATATATATATATATATATACTTGTATTGTGATTGCATTAATTCAATACGCATGTCAGTATAGCAAAAACGACGGCATCATAAATGGCATAAACAGTTCCTTTTGCTGTTAGCCGCGTTACGACACCATTCAGCGCTTTCTTCGATAGCAAAATATAACATCCGATGCAAAAACGTGTCCAATCTGTTAAGCTTCAGAACCTTTGGGCCTCTCCATAATGCCCCTCATATAGTGGACGCCGTTCGTTGCTAGGAGTTTTCACATAGTACCTTTGAATGCCGCCCTAGGTCAGCCTATACCAGTTTATTCAATTTTAGCTGCCAGAGGTTGCTTATAAGTGCAAATGCGTCCGCAAATTTAGAAGCTTCCATAACGGTCGAGGGCTATACCTCCTTGCAACGATATTAATAACGATTAGCGCAAATGACGTCGATGTCACCAACAATAAACATTAGCTCATAGTTTTGCAATCTGCGGGGTGACGTCTAGGTTTCACCGGACGCCAGTTGTGTCTCGCGTAAGGCTTCGCCGACGTCTTGGTCTATGCAGACGCTTGTAGAGGTAAGCGACTAACTTGTCTCTTTAGAGTTGGTACTCAGCCTGCGCAGCTTCAAACTGTTACATTGCCTAATCGCGGCGGACTAGTGTTTCATTAGCACTGTTTGGTTCTAGCATGCGGAAAAGGTAATTTGAACCAGATAATGATAAATTGTTAAAAGTCTGCCCGAGGATAATGAGTGCATTCTTGGCCATTATGATAATATTAACAAGAATGATGCCTTGTTTAGTTGACATGTCCTGTGTCTACTTTTCCGCGCCTTCGAAATCCATGCTACCAAGGTCGGTTAAACCGATTTTAACCAGGCTTTTTGAATTAATACAATACCAGAGATCTTAAGGCTGACAGGCATTGTTTTGCGGTAGAGGAAGTTTCAAAACTGTTTCTTGTATGGTGGTATAGATATTTTGTGTTTTCCACACTTGCAAGACTTCAGTTGCGTGTGAGAATGGTCGCTTGTGTGTCTCGTATCGGTTACTGACGCCTTCTGATTTTTTGTCGTTCCATTAACTCATTGGATTTTGGAGTCGCTTTTTCGGCAACATTCCTCGCAATATTGCCTATGGTAAGCAGACCGCATTGCTGTGCCAAATCGGGTAACATAAGATTATGCATCACGCCCTGGCAGTTCATGAGCTGGAGCTTGACCACTGGAGAAGGAGCTAGGGTCGGTTTTCCTCATAGCCCGGCGTTATTAAATCACCATGACAATTCATTTACTGGCGACAAGTCTACCTGAAGTACAGGTGGTTGATTATGTATGCGCTGAGCTGGTCATTTTAAAGTCCCTGGTAGTGTACTCGCGATAGTCAGTGGATAGGAAATGGTTGGCAAATGCCGTGTACGGACCAAGGTGATACAAACTAAGCGAGCCAGTCATAATTATCCTGATTTATCCTCCTATATGGCATAAATTGTTCTAGCCTGTTCATCGGCCAGCTCATATAGGGCTACAAAGTCTAAGAGGTCGGCTTATAAATTATCTCGTTTCTCATGAATCCACTAACTATTCAACTGCACTCATTTTGGCACTCATGTTGGCTATTGTTGTCCCTTCCTGTTCAACTGCAAAACTATTTATAAGCTGCTCCATATGAAGGTCACTAACAGTTTCTGCAATGACTCTTATGAAGTGTTTAGTTTAGTTCACTGATCGCCTGGCTCTAAGTAGAACCTAGAATAATGCCACAAATGTTATGTCGTGGCTGGTGTAAAAATAAACTACACCACATTACAGCAGGTCAAGAACAGAGACGTGGACAAACAGAAAGACATTAGCGCGTTTGTACGCAGATTTCCGAAAATTTCCGTTTCAATAAGGCAATAATGACAATAATTGAAGCTGCCCTTAAAGACATATTTGAGCAGTTTACGTACATCCGCGTCGGCCGTCGGTCATGGTCCAGTGTGGCTGTAAGCTATCACAACTGTACCTGTCCTTTTTCAGATTACAATTAGCCTTTAGTGTGGTCCTCGGTTAAAGTTACGGCAGATCGACGTCCATTGCGTTATTTAAGGCATCTTCCCACAATTGGTATCGCACATTTAAATCCAGTTTCAGATGCCCTCGATCACCATCGTCACCTTGTCGATAATGGGTGGAGAGGTATATAAATACTAAGTATAACGTGTTAAATGAACAAGATCAAAAAATAGAACAAATATTACTGAATGAGCGAATGGATGGATGGGCAATAGGCGAATAGATGAATGAAGAAACTGATAGACAAAATGAATCTTATAGGCGAAAGAAAGAGTGGGAAATTATGCAAACATTGGTAACATATTAATTATCTGACCCATATACGGACAGACAGTTATATAGAGAGGGTAAATGGGGAGAAAACGCACATACGAGAAAACCGTGGTTTATACGGTATAGTATAAAATACAGAATTCTAATTTTCAAAAAGTGAGAGACATATCAAAGTGTCACAGACAATAAGCACTCGAATTTGGATTGCCGAGAGTACGTCTAATTCTAATTCCATTCGTTTGTTTCAAAATAAAGCTGGTGATGCCCAAGAAATTAATTTTCAAGAGTCCGTTGGTTTTTGTCATAAACTCAGTACCAAACATCAGTTGTAGTAATATTCGAACTTTAAATTGACTCTTCATTTAAATGCCCCAATCACTGAAGGCACTTGTCTCTATTACATTGCTAATTAATAGAATCACATATCTATTTCAGTGTCTGTAAAATCTTCACAGGATTTTCTAACGTAATTCCAACAAGCAGACAACAAAAAAGCCCCATTATTTTCACTTCTTTAAAAAAAATGTAGTTTACTAGAATTGCTTACGTATAATCATATCGTCGAACACGCAATTATATATATTGTATACTATGACAACAGGAAAAGAACAAGGTTATCCAATCGATTTTTTGTAAAATCATCGATTTCACCAGGGTAAGGAAACACTTAAACCGGAGTACTGATTAATTGATT
The DNA here is from genome assembly GCA_016617855.1 of Megalonaias nervosa. Lineage (NCBI taxonomy): Eukaryota > Metazoa > Mollusca > Bivalvia > Unionida > Unionidae > Megalonaias > Megalonaias nervosa. The sequence goes on along the minus strand of JAECUM010013273.1, from coordinate 14,138 downwards.
CATTGATTGATTGATTGAACAGAATCAAAATAAGTTTTTCAATAAATCGAGATTCGTCTGGACAGTTGATCTAAACTTTCTTAGTCTTAATTGACAAATGTCTGACTGAATTAGCGTAGAATGAAAATACCTAATTTATTAAAATCTCATGACTTAAGTAAGTACTTGTATTTTGTTTTCAAGTTTGATTTAGAAATGAAGAACATTCTGTTTTGTGTGATCATTAAATGATCTTTGGGTGTGTAATGAAAGTTTAATGTAGAGAGCATTTCCGGTCCAAATTATTTATTTGAAATTATATCATGATTACCATGCTAATACCATGGCAAAATATCGCAATGGATGCTCCATACACTCAGTGTTAAAGATCGCCCAAAAATACATTCCGTTCTAAAATTGCTGCCACGGAATTGTATAAATCCCTTCATTTATTAAATACCTGTACTCTGGTTTCTTTTTTTTATGTGCAACGATACCAGAGGGTAATTTTTTTATTGTACAATATTTCGAAACGGTGAGTTCGGGTCATCATATGCTGCACGTGCGAAGTGCTTTTGATGGGAAAAACTGAATACTTCCAGCGCACAGACGATGAAGGGCTGCATCGTCTGTGTATTAATGCCTCACTGTAAGACTAAATCTTTACATTACGGAACGTCTTATCAGTGAGCAGTATACTTAAGGGCTTGCACATCTTCAGCTGTAGAGTTATGTGGGTTATTTATTAACTTATGTTTATTATAAGTTATAATTATTGTACTACCACGTTTATTTTTGTATATTTTCTATGTAGCTTCGGCTTACGTAGTATAATGCAAATATTTTACATTCTTGTTTGTGATTTAGCAAGAGATTTACATTAGCAATATAAAGTTGCGTTTTTAAGAAACGTTTAATACCATAGGATTCTTATCGGGCACTGGTAGGTTCACTCCTGAATCTGTCTATTCCTTTATGTTGTGCCGATAATAAATTTCATATAGTTTACCGTATATAAGGTCATTACGTGTGATCGTATATGCCAGTTCAAACATAGAACACGGTGTTAGATTTATGTTCAGCTGATCGGAATCGACGTGGTACCAGCTGTAGAGCTGACCGTAGAAGTTGACCATTGCAGCTGTAAAGCTGAACCATAGCAGCCGTAGAGCTGAGTGAACAGTGTTGCTGGTCGAGTAGCAGGTGTTCGGGCGTTGCTGACCGATTGGTGGGCGCTGATTGCTTGATTGACCAAGGAATTGAATGGTGGTCGGTGACTACCTATAATGCTGACTGCTTGATTAACTAGTGTGACTGGTAGCCAAGTGTGTTAATGACGGAGTCTTTTGTTACTCCATACATGTAATCTTTAAGCCGTGGGCTAATTTTGGGGTTTGTTATACCCAGTGTTTTGGGACTGTAAAGATATTTGGATGATATATGTCCCTTTGTTTTCATCACCATTTTACTCTTTTGAGTAGTGTACCTTCTTTTGCACTATTAGAGTGAATACATTTTTACTATACGAGTAAAGCATATCATTCCTTTCCTCGTATGAAATTACTGTGAATCATTCACCTTTGTCCTCGTACTGTGTGAGGTCATGTATTTGTATTTATATTTGTTGCATTATTAGGTTGGTGCGGATTGTGTTAATTTGTCCAATATTTGGATTTTATACACGCACGTATTAATCATAATTCTTTTCTCATTTAAGTCATTCATCAATAAATATTGTATTATCCTGGTACAATTGCGCTCTTCAGCTTCCACTACCACTTTGTCACGAGGCGTCGCTAGAACATATATATGGCTTCACAGAGGTACCAAGCTGAAATTTTATCGTTATTACAACATCTATAAAAGACATGAGCCTATTCTTGACAGTGCCTATTTGACCAGATTTTAGGTCGTGCTAAGCATTTCAATATGAATATTCTCCCATATTTATGTAAAGAAATGCAAACTGTGCAATACCCCCAAAATGTACTGTAAATCATCCCAACAATTATCAATTGAATGGCACAACGCACACTATCAGCTGAAGGAGGTAAAAGTGGCGTGTAATTTGGATTTTACACTAAAGTTTCGGATTTTGTTTATTAAATGAACAAATTAACGATTAGGAATTCCGTTTCGGTTCAAGTATGTTAAGTACATGTTCAGCCTTATCGGGGGAAACAACTCCATTGATACGGTGGAAGAATATAATGCGGCCTGACGGCCTCGATATTCCTGCGCCGAAACAAAATCGCTCTTTCTGCCCTCTTGGAACAAAACATATGTAGCTTTGATTATATTTCTGCTCGCATTAAAGGCCTAAAAAATCTTGATAGAATTACATTACTGACGGCTAAGTCTGTCACCTTTTAGAAATGAAGTTGGCACTGAATTGAGAATACATGACAAGTATGGTACAACACTGTCTATACAGTCTAAAGCCACTTGGAGGTTTTCCAAGGCTGTACAAGTGTTGGATTTTCAGCGAATACATCCAAATGGCCACTGTATTCATTAATTTTACTCATATAAACGTTGTTCGAAGATAAAAACAAGGTATCACAGTACCATTGATGACATTTATTTGACCAAGAAAATGTTAGTACGATATTTAAAATATAAAGAAATAGAAAATGACTGACGAGATTTGAACTTGAAACACCTGACTTATTTTCCATTCTCTCTATTCAGTAATCTGATTTCGTTCAGTGTGGAAAATGTGGTAAATCATCATAACCGTATTACGTTTAAAACGTAACATATTCTTAAGTTACTTTTAATTCGAGAGGACAACCAAGTGCTTCAGTAGTTTATCGACGGTTTGCAATAAATTCTTCGGAGTAAACAGTGCGGGAGTTATTCACATGCGCTTCAAGATAAATATGAAATAAAGGTCTAGAAAAATCGCTGCAATGACACACTGCTAACAGAATCGCTGCAATGACACACTGCTAACAGAATTACTTATGTGATGACATTTCAAATTAAATGTCACTTCTGACCTTTTAGGCATATTGTTTTATCGTTGTTATCATGAATACAAGCTATCGCAAAAGATTGTCTTTTCAAAATTTAAAACATGGGTCTCAAACATGCAGCCCGCGGGCCGCATACGGCCCGCCAAGCTTTATTCTGCAGCCCGCAAAGTGATTGGCGTCACAAATTGTAATAAGAGACATAAGGGATGAGTGAGAGGGCTCTAAGAACAATTACAAAATATAGCATCGAACTCTTGCATCAGTAGCTATAAATAGACCATATTTTGATGATGGAACGTTATATTGTAACAGTTAATTGAGGCTGACCGAACGCCCTGAAGGTACATAACTCTAAGTTATTTTTCTTTCCCAGATGTCACTTTTAACAAAGGTTTTTAGTGTGAGGATGTAATGATCAGGATTTATTATTATGCCCTTCGAAAATGGCTTCAACGTCTAAGAAAAGAAAGCTTCTGGACGAAAAATTTTTTCGAGGATAAGTGGGATAATATGTACCTTGTCACAGAGGTCAAAGGTAGAGTTCAATGTTTAATTTGCCTTCAAACAATAGCTGTGCTAAGAATATTATATTCGTTGCCATTACGTAACGATGCTGTATGATATGACTGGAAAAATGAGAGGAAAAAGTGCTGAAACTGAAAACAGCATTTGTCAAGCAAACACATTTATTTTCGAACATTAACAAGTCAAGTGAAGATGCAGTAAAGACAAGTTTCCTAACAAGTGAAATGCTTGCTATATCATCGAAGCCCTTTACAGAAGGCCTTTTTGTTAACGAGTTTCTTGTTAAAGCAAGTGAAATTTTATGTCCTGATACAAAGTACCTATTTCAAGGCATAAGCTTGTCCGCTAATACTGTTGCAAACAGAATTACTGAGTTAGCGGGTAATGTGAAGCAACAATTGATTCAAAAGTCACACGAACTTAAAATATTTTCAATAGCGCTTGATGAGCTTGATGAGAGTACAGATGTTTATGATACCGCGCAGTGTGCAGTGTTTATAAGAGGAGTGGATGTCAATTTAAACATAACAGAAGAGTTGCTGGACTTAGTATCACTGAAGGGTACCACAACGGGACGGGACATATTTCAAGGACTAGAAGGGTGTAGAGAAAAAGCTGCACTACCATGGAGCAAACTCGTATCCTTGGCTACGGACATGCACCAGCAATGTCTTCTGCAAACATTAGTGTTCTTGGGTTACTGAAGTCCAGACTGAATAGTCTCACTACACCATGAAATAATGTCACAAGCATCCATTGTATTTTGCATGAAGAAGATCTGTGTGGTAAAAGTATAAAAATGAAAGAAGTTATGGATATTGTTGTTAAAACAGTCAATTTCATTCGTTCAAGAGGAATAAATCAAAGACAGTTCTCATCGTTTCTAGAAAGTATTGAAAGTGAATATGGTGAACTTCTTTATCACACTGAAGTTAGGTGGCTGAGTCGAGGAAACGTTTTGGAACGGTGTTTTGTCACTTAGGAGATTGAAACCTTCACGCAAATGAAAAATAAGGATGTTTCTCATTTCTCTGATTCTACCTTAATTTATAATCTCGCTTTCTTAACAGACTTAGCTGATCACCTTAATACCCTCAACTTGCAAATTAGGGTAAACAGCAGTTAATAACACAGATGCATGACAGTGTTAAGTCAAAGTCAAGCTTACTGTGGGAGAAACAGCTTACTGTAGGGAAGTTGGCCAATTTCTCCACATTGAATTCATTGGAAAAAGTTGAAATCACATTCTTGAAAGAATATCCTAATGTTATTTCTGACTTGCACAAACAATTTGAAAACCAGAGTAAAGGTTTAGAGGCACTAGAGCCACATTTCCACCTTTTTTCGATACCTATTGCTGTAGACATTGAAAAAATTTCCGAGTACATGCAAATGGAACTTGTGCAGCCTCAGAATGGCACTGTTTTGAAACAGAAATATATGGACATTGGAGTTCCAGAGTTCTACAAGTTTCTGTCTCGAGACAAATTCCCCAAGTAGCTCTCTGAAGCTACAAAGATCATGTATATGTTTGGTAGCACTTACATATGTGAGCAGTTTTTCTCGTGTATGAAAATAAATAGGACAGTCTTAAGGTCAAAACTCATTGATGATCATTTGGAAGCAACATTGAGATTAGCGTCATCTAAGGATATCAAACCAAACATTGATGTGCTGGTTGAGGCAAAACATTGCCAGCTGAGTGGCCCAAAAATGGACTTAAATTGAGCACGTCTATTTCCAAGTACTGATTATTGTTAATTTTAAATTCGTGTAAACTTTACAGTAAAATATAAGTACAGCATATAATCACTATAATCATATATAATGGATATGTTTACATTTTTCATTGTTTACTAGATGTTTGCTTAATAATAACGTATGTAGGTGAGCTGCGGCCCTTGGGCCATCGAATAGTCTTCATGCGGCCCTCAGGGTGGTTTGAGTTTGAGACCCCTGATTTAAAAGTATGACATAAAATCTGTCCCTTTCGGAGAAATGCCCATGAAGTTGGTTTTGTTCTTAAGAGTTGACATAAGAAACGGGTCTCATTGAGAAAAATACCCAATACGTTTGGTCTTGACATTTGTCACTAATGCCCGTTCAGATTGGTCTTGACCTGAGGCACACATGCCAATTAAGTTTGTCTTCGCCTTTGTCACAAATGCCCGTTTCGTTTGATTTTAACGTTTGACACAAATGCAAATTAAATTCAGTCTTCACTTTTAGCAAAATTGCCTTTTAAGTTGGATTTTGATTTTTGCTTTTGTTCTTATCCTTTAAGAGTTGATAAAAGAAATTACACTAGGCCTTATCACAAGGATATCCTGAATAAATTACCTACAATAAAGCAAATTTAACTGTGGTGACATGGACAGGTGTAGAACAAATAAAAATACTATGTAACACTATATTCCCTATCACACTTGTGCGGAACAATAATTCCTGGATTATATAAGAATATATTGTTACGCGCAATTCATAATATGTAAAAATGTGATAATATTGTACATAAGTATCAATGAACAAACATAATGAATTCAAAACAATGGCTTGACAAGAGTTGACAGTAACAAACATTGCCCTCTATAATACGATTCTGAAGTCCTGTAACCTTTCCAATTCTTACTTGGCCGAGCGTGGCACACTGATCATTGGACCTGCAAAATACAAGGGCTGCTTTAGTTTTCTGTCTCATCGTTTTCTTGGATTAGCTGAGTTAATAGTTGTTTCATATATATTAAATAACTTAGTGCATTGAATAATTATCTTCACCATCATCAGCATATAATTATTATTCAACAGATTTTAAATTGAAATGCTTCTGTAAGAAATAACTGACTTAATAATTCGAGTTTATTAATAATTCCAAAGGGATGATGTTTTTATTATTTGTTTGCTATTTAGCGGACCATCAACACATGCAGGTAGTGCAGAGCAACTGTGGTCAGATGTCTTTCCAAGTAATGCACGTTGATAACGACCCTTCGTGATTTGAGCTGGATTCAAACTTTAATCATTCTGATGGCCAATCTGATAGACTAACCACTGTGCCACCATGGCTACAAAACTTAAAGGGTGTACTTACCAACTTTGATGGTTTAGAAACACACAGTCCTTCTGAACTGCACCACTGAAAAATATATGATGATTTATGTAGCTTTCAAGAGACGAAAAGTAAATATGCCGATTTAGCAACCACTGGTTCTTAATTTAATTGATAACTTTCAGGCAAGTGCACGTGGTGGTATAAATGATTATTAATGAGAAATATCAATTTAAGTGTCACTTACTGCAAAAAACACGGAATGGGAACTTTTCACACCCAATCGTAATTGATTACAAAAGGTTAGAAATGATGCTGCTGATACATCCTTGTATTGCGCAATACGATAGAATTAACTAGCCTGTTACAACTATGAGAGAGAGAGAGAGAGACAGACAGACAGACAGACAGACAGACAGACAGACAGACAGACAGACAGACAGCGACAGATTACATGATTTCTTCCACAGGGGGTTCCGGTAGCTGCACTTAAATACACATCCAAGCAGCGGCCAATCTTTGGATTTGTACAATACATGAATCGACAAATCATGGCAGGCACTTTCTTTAGAAAAAAGAAATAAAAAGGACTCGTAACTCCATGTGATCTGTGATCACTTCACTAGTCTTTTTATCTCGTGATACTAGTGACTGTTAAAATAATAAAAATGTTCTATTTCAGCGGGAACAGTTAATGTATGTGTATTTTTACAGATACATTTGGGTCCGCCAACAACTCTTAATGATTCACGTCAGTCTAATTCAGTTCCCATAGCAAAAATATTAAAATGTCATGATAATGAAGATTCAATAAATTTAAATTTCTAAGTGCTTATGATGCAACCTATATTCTCAGTATCGACGCGTCCAGAAAACCATGTGTGTGAAACATGCGCTTGCACGTGTGCACTAAAGATTCAGGTGCTTATTTCAGTAAAGAGTTGTCCAAACTCAAGTCTGTAAAAGAACTGAAATTCCAACAATAAAACAGTCTTTGGTTTCTTTCAGTTACAACCAGGAATAGTTTTCAAAAGATTCTTTTTAGTAAAAACCTTACATTATCATCACATTCGAGCCAGCCAAATCCATCTATACATTATTTTATCTTCACCGCTTTACCATATCATTAGTACCACGGGTCTTATATCCACCCTTAATTTAATGAAAGAACAATGAATAGTAGCAGAATGCATAAGTAAATATTGCACAGAAATCTGCTGGTCAAAGATTGCATTAGCGAATATTAAATTATATTTCAAATTTATGTACACAAAAAACAGCAATGGTGCACTTCTGGAATGTTTTTGGTATTGGAGCTTCATTGCATGATAACCAGATAACAATTATTGCTAAAAACTGTCTAATCGAGAGTTCTCTTTCTTACTGGCACAATTTATCTCTCTTTAATTTAAGATTGAAATACTTGTCAGTCTTGTCATATTGTGCAATAAATGAGTAAATGGTAAAGGTGACCAATTATGTACGCATATATTATTCCAGACAAGGATATTTAAAATATAAAATTACCTGAAATTACCGCACAACACTTAATTGTGAACTAATAGTAGGTAGACATAAGGCAATTACAAAATCATGAATATTTTTGGATCAACAGGTGTTTGAAACATGCTTTCACTTCCACACCAAAGTGCCACGTGCCATTTTTGGTAATTACTTTTTTAAACTCAAGTCTGTAAAATTCCATCAATAAAACGTCTTTGTTTTATTTTTAACTTACAACTAGAATAAGCTCTTGAAAGATTCTTTTTGCTAAAATCTTACTTTGATTATCAAGCAGTCCCTGGCCAGACAAACCAATATATTATATATTTTATCTTCACCCATTTCTAAACTGGTTCTCATTTGTCCGTATCACATAGTGCAACGAGTCCTTAAGATACTGCGGCTATGGGGAAAGATGAAAGCATTTAAGAGTCGTTGATGTAACACTAATATTAATAGTCAGCACAGATCATGCTACAATATCTAGAAATTTTGGGATTTTAATGAAATGATTGAATTGTTTTAATGCTCGTCATCTTTCAGAATCTAGCCAAGAACCGAGACTAGCAGTGCATTCAGTTTGGGTAATGCATCTCAGAACGTCGAGGTAGTTTCAATTTGTTTTCGTTGTTAGAGGTATCCTAAAACAATATCAGAGTTACTACATTGAAAACACATGTAGAAAAGATGGCTGGCTAGCTTGAACACTAAAAGTATAAATCACAAATAATATGATTGAATTACCAAAATTGCTATTCCCTCCGAAATCCCATAGTTGGTTGAATGTTAAATCTAGCTACTGTGCCAGAAATGTTATGGTTGATGAATTTGTTTGATTGCATCAACTGCGCTGGAAATTACATGGAATTTCACAAGCATTGGCTGTTGCGCAGGAAATTTGATGATATGGTAAATAACTACACTACAAAAATTAAGATAGCAGTTCCATCAGTTAGCAAACTGCTCGAATTCAGACATTCTTTGGTTAAGTTGGCTAAATATGCAGGGTTTAGCAAACTTATTTACCTCCTTCAGTGCAAGCTGACATAGTGATCCAAACTTGGAATCTCGGAATATGTTTTCATTGCTTATATTCACTTCACGTATTTCACAAATCAGTATATTCATTAACATTGGCAGTATTTGTGGAAAGATAATTAACAAATATGACAGCATTAAAAATGTTTGGTCCTGTATCAATTGAATGTGGCCACAAACTGTAAAATTATACAATGACTCAAGGTATTGATATCAAATAAAGTGTTATTTCTTATGATTTTTCTGCTTCGAAGCACTTAGAAGCAATGCTTCCACTTCTCGAACACAGATACACGAGGGCTAATGAAAGCTGTAATTAGGAAATGTTAAAGAGGAACACAATAGACAATTAAGAGCTCCTGAAACCATTGTCGTAATTATTAAGGCTTATTTATTTTGTCTGACGATCTTTCATGATATGTAAAGGCTGAGTTGTATAACTTACAAGACTTCGCCATGTTCAACCATTTTGTCTACAATGTTCTTGCTCATTATACGAATCTATTGTCTTAAAACATTAATAGAAAAGAGTACAAAATAAATTTGTAAAATTCAAGAAGTAATTTATTTCCCTAGAATAAAATATGAAAATTTTAAAATAGCTTACAATTTGGCGAATTAAATTCCAATTACTCAAAAAAGTTATATCACCAGACGGGAATGAATAAAGTTCTAATTAAATTCCTGTTGTATTCCAAATAAAATCCAAAGCCGAATATGTTGATGTGCCTGTAGTCTCTAATGTGATAATGTGATAATGGCCTGAGGTGTGATGACATGCCAACAGTCTTTTGACAAACAACGATAATATAATCCAAAATGTTCTTGTCGGTTTAATCTTAATATTCTCTAATGAGTTACTATGTTAGAAACTCGTAAAAGGACTAACGTCCAAGCTGCTGTTTCCACACTTGCAAATATTGACTATATTTCTTCAACATACACTTTTAACTACTAATCACCTGCTTCAGCTCCTTAATGATATTTAGTTTGCAATAATGTAATATGTTTACATAATCTGTTGTAATGTTTATACGTGATCTGTTGTAATGTTTATACATGATCTTTTGTAATGTATTTATATTACCTGTTGTAGATCATATGACCTTAGCTGTTTTAGACCTGTCATTGTTTGTTAAATTAAAAAAGTATCTTCAGGTAATTATGTCCAGACGTAAGTTTTGGTATTTAAACGTAAACGTGAAAACTCTGTGTAGACCTATATACTGATTACACTAATTCCGCCATGCTAGTATCAATCATATGTCAATAAGATAGTACACATCCTGATGTTGTCATCCATAAAAACTAGTTGAACTTACTGTTACACTATGGTCTGTGTCTGTTCATTTAATTGCCAGTGTCGAAGTTTAAAACATAAATGTCTAAATTGTTCAATGGATTGTACATAAAATATTTGTTTAATGTCTAATATATTTTATCGCTTCATATAGTTTTACAATTTCTTTTTCACATCTAAATGAAAAATCATAAAACTAGTGCGCCCTACCCATGTCCAGCTTCATTTTTTATTTTGTGGCATGAATCATTTGGTGTTAGTTTGTTAAAGTTTTTTTTGCATCGTATGGTGGGATGTTCATTGCTTATATTTAAAATAAGGTTGTCTCTGGCCTGATATAGTGCAGATGACATTAATACTGATTCGTTTTGTTTGCCTTATCAAAAATGTATTCTGAATACACATCCCCGATTATTTTTCGTAAAAAATTACATTTATCCAGAGTTTGGGATTTATATAGTAAAATTATTCGCAATGCATATTGCCATAGACTACTCAGTGTCCGTGACAAATTTATAAACCCGTACAATGAACGCCTAAAAGCAAGACTAGCATGTTGGCGTAACTCAGATCTAATTTCGATAAAGTATGCCCATTTTTCGATATTAATATTTTGGATGGGTAGACGGCCTTGCTACACTCCACAAAGAAAAACGCAAAATATTATAATATTGGACTCATCCAATAATACACACATATTCTGAATATAGCACACAGTAGTGATCAAATCCAATAGTATACACACAGATACTTAGTACATACAACACAGTAGCGATCACATCCATTAGTACACATACTTTGTACATACCCCACAGTAGGTGGATCCACATCCAAAAATGATATGACACTGATCATTAACGGTGAACAACTCTCCTGGTTGATTCTTCATAGTTGTGTCCCATGCGTTCAATATGGCCTGGCTGTACTCACCCTTACTGATCGTACACATTCTGAAATAGGATACTTACGTTTTAGATTGATACAAAACACTTATAGATAGATAGTTAGATGAATAGACAGAACAAAATAGATATATATGAAAAGTTAGTTATCTACCCTCTCACTTTCTTACGTAAGAACCTAACTACATACGTAAATACCTCTACCGATCTACATACAGTCACTCCTGAGTGTTTGCACACAGACAGAAAGACAGACACACATTTATATGTTGCATAAAATGGATGCATATACATACAGGCATACAGTCAACCATTCCATCATGAGGCCAAAGTATATTAGTTTCACTATTTCAATGTTATCTTTAATTGCCGAGGTTTCAAACTCAATAGTACTCTTCAAGTTGGTGTGCAAAATTGTGCTCCTCCCGAGCAACCGATCATGCCTGTCACCGTATCAAGCAAATCGGATTTGAATACAATTTTATAATGCTGCACGTCTTGGTACACATTGCACATACTTGTTTTGCAGAGTTTTGGTGAAAGCTTTCACGGAGCACTTAGAGAAAAGCCAGGGATTCCGGGAGTATGTCTTGTTAGGATGAAATCGCGGAATATCGGAACTCATAATATAGCCATCCTTAGAAATGCAAGAGGTGGCCCCAGCATCGCCGTCATGCTCTGCACCGAGACTGAAAATATGAAACAGGCAGACTATCAACCATATACAGTGCGGTTTTGAATTGCAGAACCTCGACTGATCTCACTCTCTAGAGCAACGGATGTTAGTACCCTATTGCCTTATATAATGTCCAGAATAAAATGGTATATGGGGCTAGTGTCAGTACACATATTTTTCTTTTATAATGTCCAGAATAGACGAAGGAGAGTACAATGTTGTCTTATATAATGTCCATTATAGACGTGTGTTAGTACACTAATGCCTTATATAAGGTCCCAAACACACAGTGTTTGTACTGTACTGTCCACAATAGATGCGTATTAGTACAATATTGTCCTATATAAACTCCAGAACAGACGAGAGTTAGTGCACTATCGCCTAATATAATGTCCAGAATAGAATAGAATAGAACAAAATACCATTTTTGCCTTTTACTATCCTGTCAAATATTTTATAATTTAATTGTGTGTTGTTGTTGTTGCTGTGGGGCTTAATGCCATTTTTCAGCACACGATAGGCTATACATGGCGGCCAGTATTAATGGTGGAGGAAGAAACCGGGAAATCCCCGGAAAGAACCACCAACCCATGAAAAGCTACTGGCAAACTTTCTCACATATCCACATTCGCCGAATCCTAGACTCGAACCCACGCAGACAGAGGTGAGATGGCAGTGAGCCGTAAGAGAGAGCGCTTTAGACCACTCGGCCACTGGGGGCCCCCAATTGTGTGTGTGTGTATATATATATATATATATATATATATATATATATATATATATATATATATATATATATATATATATATATATATATATATATATATATACACGCAAATTGATAAGTTGATTGTTTTCATTCTGAGTTTCTATTTTTATTGACATTTATTAAATCAATATAAGACACACTTATGATTTAAACATGAAAGCTGGTCTTAATGAAGAAAGTGGTGCACTACAAACACTAGCTTTCTTTACACTGAAGATGAACTCTCAAGCATTCGCTTTCTTGCGTGTGGAAATTAGTGTGGAATAGAAGCTAAGCAAAATGACGAAACAGCAAGAGGTAATTTCAATATTATAATATATTTACAGTTGATCTAAATCACTAGTCTGCTTAATTAACATTTCTAAGGACTATAATATTAATCGAATTTTAGTCCTTTTACAGACTTGAGTTTAGAAAACGCATGACTGAAATTAGCACCTGACTCTTTAGTGCAGAAGTGAAAGAGTGAAAGCGCATGTTTCAAACAAATGGTTTTCTATATACAGAAGGTATCATCATGGATTTATCAATACTGAGGAATACAGGTTAATCATAGGCACTCAAAAATTTTAAATTATTGAATTTTCAATATCAAGGCATTTTAATATGTTTACTATTTGAACTGAATGAAACTGAGTCATCAAGAGTTGTTGGCGGATCCAAATGTATTTGTAAATCTACACATACAATAGCTGTTACCGTCTGAATGGAATATTTTTTTTTTCAGTATCGCAGTCACTGGTACCACAAGACTAAAAGACTAGCAAAGTGACCACAGAACACACAGAGTCACACGTCCTGTTTTTCTTTTCTTTAAAGAAAGTGCCTGGAATGATTTGTCGGTTCATGTATTGTACGGATCAAATAACTGGCAAATGCGTAGATAAATATTTAAGTGCAGCTACCGGAACCTCATGTGGAATAAATCATGTAATCTCTCTCTCTCTCTCTCTCTCTCTCTCTCTCTCTCCACCCTTTGGACAGTTTGACTTAACCTTATCATAAGTCATAAGTCCATATCGTCGTATGACACAAGCGAAAATCGCCATCGCTGGTATTTGCGTGCATTTTCGCCCCTATCTAGCTACGATAATCCAGAAAAAGAGAGAGAGAGAGAGGTTTAAGAACAACATCGGCGCATTAAATACGTTACAGTATGTGTACCTCGTAACCGACAAATTTAACTTACAGTATCGACAGGCTATTGGAACTATGTATCATTGATATTATGGACACTAAATAGATCTCAAGGAAACTGTCTGTAAACATACATTTGCGACGAACCATATTTTTTGTAAGTTACTTGGTGAAAGTTCAGTTTTAATATTTTTGTCCAGCGCAATTTGTTTTTCGTTCTTACTCCAGATTTTTGCCTGCAGTTGAAAGAATATATATAGTTATATATTCGTATTATTGCGCCAT
>JAECUM010013270.1:0-16089 GCA_016617855.1 Megalonaias nervosa | reverse complement strand
TGTGTGTGTGTGATTTGGTTTTTTAACGTAGCTTTTAACAATTTTTCAGTCGTATCGCTACGATGTCTGCAGTGTGGCAGTTTAAAGTGATGTCAAAGCACTGGGGCATCATGCCGCAGACATGTAGCATGATATCCCACCCAGTCACATTATCCTGACACCAGGCCGACCAGTCCTAACACTAACCTCTTAATGCTGAGCGCCTAGCGAGGCAGCTGTTAGTACCATTTTTGTAAGTCTTTGGTATGACTCGGCCGGGGATCGAACCCACGACCTCCCGCATCCGAGGCGGACGCTCTAACCACTAGGCCACCGGAGCGGTTAGAGAGCGATTTAATCGCACGCTAAACGAAAAAATGCATAAACATATGACAGCTAAAACACAAACAGATATATTGATGAGCTTCCGCAGATAGTTGACGAATATAATAACACGAAACATCGAACCACCAAAATGTCACCAAACGACGCAATTAAAAATCCGATATTAGCAAACGAAAACATGTATCGCAGACATACATTTAAAGTGGGTGATCGAGTTAGAATTTCTCTGACGAAAAAAACATTTGAAAAAGGATTTACTCCAAACTGGAGCGAAGAAGTATTTGTCGTTGATAAAGTACTTTTAACAATACCTGTAACATACTCGTTAAAAGATTTATTAGGTGAACCTATAACTGGTAGTTTTTACGAGCAGGAACTTCAAAAAACTTCCCAAGACCTATTTGTTATTGAAGAAGTTATTCGAAAGCGCGGCAACAAAAGTTTAGTTAAATGGAGACGATACAGCGATAAATTTAATAGCTGGGTACCAACTAAGTCGATCCAATAATGTTATTATAAATTTGTTCGTACTTACGTTTGACGGATTTACATTTGATAGTTTTACATAACGAAATTAAATGTAATTTTCTTTCATTATCGACTGGCATCAAATTGAATATTTTAGCAAAAATAAAATCGTATTTTATACTCCTTTGCTGGCCAGTTATTTTTAGATTTAAAAACGGTTTGATAAGCTGCCAAAATATTTGTTGTTAAGCAACAGTAAAATTTAATTTTATTATATTTTTAGCAATGTGATATTTAAATTATATCGTCCAGTTGTCGGTCTGCTGTAATTTTTTCTGTCAGCGACGGCGTTGCTGTTGTCATCTTCATTGTCATTATTAAATAAAATATCATCTTCGCTATAGCTAGAAAATTTGTCTATTATATCGTTAGTGATTGTAATATTGTCTGCGACTTTGTCGTTAGTGATTGTATCACTTGCGATTGTATCTTCCGTGTATATATCAGCAAGTCGTTTCATTAAATCCATATTATAATATACTTTTATCTAATTTATAATAATAATGACCAGCGAAACAAAATATCAACAAAAAGTTAATATATTAAATTATAGGGAGCTGGCTGAGGCAGTTAGAAAATGTTTGTCAGGTTATAATGCTTATTCTGTTGACGTTATTGTAATGCAGGGCGAAAATGATAGGATATTACTAACAGCAGCAGAAAAAAATAAACTTAATGATAGTGCTTTTATAACATTAAAATTTGATCGCGATGATATTTTGATGTTTCCCCACAGCTGTCTTACTAAGACCGAGCTAAGAAACATCATTGATCGTCATATTTGAAACTAAATCTATCAAATGTTGACTTTGATGTTGCTGATTTAGTTTTACCGTCAGCTACAAATTTTACTGCACGAGAATTAATTTCATGATATTTTGCGGCAGCTGATATTGATTTAAATTTCATTTTTTCTCCAGTTTCTAAATTTGTTGAAACAATTGGTCTTTTAGGATTTTTAAAATTATTACCACCACCTATAACACGTTTGGTATTTTCTTCTTGTGTGACTAAATCTAAATTTTCTAGACGATTGTCAGATTTAATGCTGTTAATATGATCGATAACTAAATTATTTGAAATAGGGCCATTAAATGTTTCTTACACAAAACGATGTGATAGATAACAAACATGGTCAGTTTTAGTTTCTCTAACCATTACACCTAAATGACCATCATTTCTTAAATTTCCAACAACTTTGTTCGTTTTTCTATTTCGTATAATTCCTTTGTCATTTGTCTCATATAAATCAAACACAGGATGTGGCTGATACTCATCTTGTAAAGCTAAATTTTCAATATTGTCATCGCTAACGAATTATTGACTCCATAGACTCTTTGTCCAGCTGGGATATCATCGCAGAACAAAGTATAAACTAAATCTTTTCTAAACATTTCAGTCATATCTGTATCATCACCTTTCACTGAAACTATCATACCAGCTGGTGTTGGTCTACCGATAGATTTTTTAGATTTCATGTTAATAACCGAACCTAATGCATTTCCAGCATATAAGTAGTACTTCGGATGAACATGATACGCTTCTTGCTCTTCCGTTGTCAGTCTCATATATCTCAAAATTTCTGTCATCATACTATAAGGATTTTATATCTCTAATTGATTTTTCAACTGGCGTGCGGTGAGTTATCGATCGAACAAACAATTAGAGATATAATATTACACTATATATAACAATGCTGAAATTACGTGATATAGCCAAAAAGAGCCTTGTGGGAGAACCTGAAAAAATAGCGACTGCTTTTACAGGATTTGACAACAGTTATCGGTTTGATAAACAAAAAAATCGTACTGGTAAATTTCACTGCAACAAATCTCTATAATTTGCTAGAGCCAACTGTAAAACGTGAACTTGAAAAACATAACGGTCTGAGAATATTAGTGCAGTATCACGTTATATTTTCAAAGCTACTTGGGTCAGACGAGGTTATTGCAGACCCTTACATTAACGCAAAATCAAGGCGTGCTTTGCTTGGGACTAATCTTTCATCACTAGCTGATGAAATACACCAGGAAATTTGGAAAAAGAGAGAAGAATTTACCGAATCGGGTTCGGGTTGGAAGTTTGAAATTATTACTGAAATTTTATTTCACACAATAAAATATAACGTATTACGCGGTAGTTCGTATACTGACCTACCACAAAAAAAAAAAATAAAAAATGCTGTATAAACGTAAAGAACGTCGATAACAGATGTTTTCAGTGGGGTATTCTTTCTGCGCTATTTCCAGCAGAACAAAATGCTGATCGCGTTGACAAGTATTTTAGTCACGTATCAAAATTAAATTTTAATGGCATCGACTTTCCAGTTGCAGAAAATCAAATACTAAAGTTTGAAAAGCAAAATAATGTTTCAATAAATGTTTTCGGACTAGATGAAAAAGAAAACGTCTATCCGAGATATATTTCAGAAAAAGCTTCACAATCGACAATAAAGTTGCTGTTTTATAAGAATAATTACGTTTGGATTAAAAACTTTAATGGGCTAGTTGGGAGACAGTATAGTAAACAAAACAACAAAAAGTTCTTCTGTTATCGCTGCTTGCACGGTTGCTCTGACAATGAAACATTACAAAAGCATTTGCATTACTGTAGTGACGTACAACGAATAACGATGCCGTCCAAAGAAAATAGTTTATTACAGTTTGTCAATAATAATCATAAACTAAAAATTCCTTTCGTTATATACGCTGATTTCGAATGCCTCCTTCAGCCTGTACTTGGCGTAAAAAATAATCCTAACAAATCGAGTACAAGAAAAACTCAAAATCATGTTCCATGCGGAGTGGCGTACAAGATAGTTTGCTGTGCTGATTCGAGCTTATCCAAGCCAATCAAATTATATCGCGGTAAAAATCCAGCTGATTGGCTTCTCAAGCAGTTAATTAGCGAAGTTGATGATATATTTAATCGTTTAAAAAGAATAACTCCAATGATAAAACTGACATCTCAACAAGAATCCGATCACGAGCAAGCGGAATTTTGTCATATTTGTGAAAAAGCTTTTGACGTTTCTGATAATAAAAAAGTACGTGACCATTGTCATCTAACAGGACAGTATCGTGGAGCGGTTCATGATAAATGTAATTTAAGGTTTCATGCTCCAGATTTTATTCCAGTTATTCTCCACAATTTCAGAGGGTGTGATAGTCACCTTATCGTAGAAGCTTTTGGTGATCCTGAAATAAAATCTAGTTTAAAACTTGATAACATAATCAAGTGTATTCCGAATAATTTTGAAAAATATATGTCAGTTACTTTAGGTAAGTTGCGTTTTATTGACAGCTTTCAGTTTATGGCAGCATCATTGGATGAGCTGGTGAAAAGTTCTAACGAGTTTAATAACCTACGAGACTGTTTTGGAGATAAATTGAATCTATTGACTAAAAAAGGAGTATTTCCGTATGAGTATCTTGACGATTGGAGTAAATTTAATGAAATTTCTTTACCTGATAAAGACAAATTTTATTCGCAACTAAAAAATGAAAACATAACTGATAGCGAGTATAAGTACGCACAAGATACTTGGAAAGAATTTGATTGCAAGACGTTTGGCGATTATCACGATTTGTATCTGAAAACTGACGTGTTATTGCTGGCGGACGTATTTGAAAGTTTTCGAAAAGTGAGCTATAACAATTACGGACTTGATCCTTGCTGGTATTACTCTTCCCCTGGGTTATCTTGGGATGCTCTGTTAAAGTTTAGTAAAGTAAAGTTAGAATTACTGACTGACGTTGATATGTTCAATTTTATCGAAAAAGGTATCAGAGGCGGTATTAGCGTTATAACAAAGAAATATTCTGAAGCAAACAACAAATACCTGAAAGAGTACAATCCTAAGCTTCCTTCGAAGTATATAATTTATCTAGATTGTAATAATTTGTACGGTTATTCTATGGCCGAACCAATGCCATTTGGTGGATTTCGTTGGATTACGACTGAACAATTTCTATCGGAGACAGAAAAAAAGATACCCGACGATATTTCGTATTTCGTTGAAGTTGATCTCGATTATCCAACTTCGCTACACAATTTACACAACGATTATCCTTTCTGTGCAGAATCAATGGTAATAGATTATAGCATGTTATCTCAAGAACAACAAGCGATAGCATCACCAAGACAAAATTCTATGGTAAAAAAACTAGTACCAAATTTACTCGATAAGAAAAATTATGTTTTACATTATAAAGATTTAAAACAAGTAGTAGATGCTGGTCTTGTGTTGAGGAAAGTTCATAGAGTTTTAAAGTTTAATCAGTCACCTTGGATGAAAGGTTATATTAACTTAAACACTTCGAGAAGAGCTTTACCGAAAACCGATTTTGAAAAAAATTCTTTATGCTTATGAACAACTCTGTTTTTGGTAAGACGATGGAAAATATTAGAAAACGAGTAAATATCGAGCTAGTTAATGATATCTACCGCAGGAATAAACTTGTGTCAGACGATGATTTTGTTAGTATGGAAATTTTTAATGAAAATCTTGTCGCGATACAAAGAAGAAAAACAAATCCAGAACTAAATAAGCCAATTTACGTTGGAGCTTCCGTGTTAGATTTATCGAAGTGGCTCATGTACGATTTTCATTACAATTTTGTTAAAAATCAGTGGCCGTCAAGTAAACTATTGTTTACTGCTACCGACTCGCTCGTGTATGAAATCGAATGCGAGGACGTCTATCAGGATATGTACGATAATCGACATCTGTTTGATCTTTCCGATTACTCTCGTGACAGTAAATTTCATGATGACATAAATAAAAAGGTTATTGGTAAGTTCAAGGATGAAATGAACTCGAGCATCATCAAAGACTTTATTGGATTGCGCAGTAAAATGTATGTCGTATTGCTAGACAAAAATAAAATAACGAAGAAAGTAAAAGGTCTGCCTCGCGATTTTGTTTAAAAGTGTATGAAATTTGATGATTACAAGTACGCACTTGACGGCGGCATTAGTTTTATAAGAGCAATGGCTATTCGAACAAATCATCATAAACTCGAAACAGATGTCATTATCAAACGCGGATTGAGTAATTTTGATGACAAACGTTATTGCGAAAATGGAGTAGATACATTTGCATTTGGGTATTGTTTTGATGATAGATCTATACTCGATATTATATTCGATGACTAGGTATGAAATTTTATGTAATCAATAAAAATAGTGTTTGAAAATTTGACAGTGACAAATAGCTACAATAGCAAGATCAAATATCTAATGATAGACGGCAAACAGTTGACAGTTGAAATTAATAATGAAATATCAGGTATATGTTTCAGTGGCTGTGACAAGCTAAAACTTTCACTTATCAGATCTGGTGACAGCGAGTATTTCAATTACCTTGAACAACTGAGCCAGAAGTTATCAGCAGGATTTAAAAACTTTCATGATCCGATAAGTCAACAAAAATATACTAAACTTACCATCGATATCGATCGGTCAAAAGTATATTTTATCGACAAAAAATATCCTCTTAACAAGCCGCAAATAAAGGATTTGTTCGAATGTCGTCGCTGTGTGAGCGGCAAAGTAAAATTCTGTCTCTATTATCGCGATGATGAAATATTTCTAATATCAACGGTTAAAACATTGATAATTGGTGATGAGGTCTAAACTTTAGAAATAATGTTTCACTTACCTTCTTACTCCAGCGAATAAATCCTACGCGTAATTGAAGGGGGTAGAGGTCCTGGGCTAGAAATCTCCTGGCTAAAAACTTTAAGTCTTGTTGGGATAGGGATTGGTGGGTCTCCGAGATGGTAATTTGTATTTGTTTGGAGGGTCTCCGAGATGGTAATTTATATTTGTTTGGAGGTGAGTAAAGGTCTTGGATTATATTTGAGGTAGAAATCTCCTAGCTAAAAACTGTAAGTCGTTTTGGGATAGGGATTGGAGGGTCTCCGAGATGGTAATTTATATTTGTTTGGAGGGTGGGGAGAGGTCCTTGAGATAGAAGTCTCCATTTCCCTTACTACTATGACCAGCGATCACTCTTGATACATAACATAAACAATTTACATACAGATTTCGGAGTAAGTCAGGACCTCTACAATGAAATCACATTGCAATGTTCAAATTCACTCTTTCAGCAGTATATAATCATCGACATTAACAATGTTTAATTTACGACACGAGAAAGCCACCCTCACACCCATCATATGTATGTATGTATGTATGTATGTATGTATGTATGTATGTATGTATGATTAGGGTTTAACGGCACATCAGCACAATCCTGGCTATATAGTGCCGAGTCAAAGCTAGGTAGCAAAAGTAGTAAAGAGATCAACTTGACAAATTCAATGAAAAGTAAATATGTACTTCAGACAAATATTAAAGGTAAAGGGGTCACAATAGTCTAGTAAAAGGAACACAAATCAGAGGAAACAATGGTAAAATCCTTAGCACATAAAGCAAAACCTTCTTTAGACATTCTCAGGTGAAATGCCTTAAGAGATGCATCCAGGACTCACTGTACAAATGATATGGAAAAATGGGAACCAGTCTATAACTGGGTGTATTGATGGAATTTCAGTACTTTTACAGATTTAATTTGAGAAAACTCATTACTGAAATTAGCACCTGAATAATGGGTGTGGAATTGAGAACACGTTTTTCAAACCAGAAAATGCTTCGGCTTTTTTTTTGTTGTTGTTTACTCTGCACAAAAGCTGTCATCAAAGATGTTTCTGATAAATATAGCTTTGATCATGAGCATTCAGAAATTTCAAGTTATTGAATTTTATTATCATGGTGATTGCATAGGTTTACTATGGAAACTGAATTCGTGCCGTGAGTCCTCCAACGGCAAAAAGGCCACCTCCATTGGTTGACTCTACGGCATGCAGAACGAACGGCTCATCAGGCCTATTCTACACACACGCGAGACCGCAGAAGGAATGCGAGGAAGAAAGCAAGAGAGCATGTCAACCTAAGACATATAATTGGCTGATGTTTGTGTACCCTACCAAAGGTTGAATGTCATCAGAACGTTACACTTTTAAAACTGGGCGATTATATTGAACTGTTTCGTTATTTTTATGTAGAATTTACTTTGGGACAATTCTTACATCTTCGGGAGTAAATGAACATAAAATTTGTCCCTAAGCTTTTATCTTTTTTTTTTGTGTCGTGTCCTGTTTTTCTAACAATGTTGCATTGCTGGACCTTATTCTTCATTGATGAGTGGTCATGATAAATGTTAAACTATAAATCTATGTACTTGCTATCTGATCAATACTTCGAGTGGAGATGATAAAGCTTTAATGCCAGAGGCGCGTATCAAATACTTTCCCGGGCCAAACCGTCTTCTCTGTCACAAGCAATTGTCCCGATAATGTTATTTATTCAAGCATGATGTTCATTGATTTTCAATAGATACGTATTTAACATATTTCTTTCGTTTGGAGTGACTAATTCCACTAACAGAAAGGGCAAAGAAATTCCGGCATTCGTGATTCCAGATGGACTTTATCAATATAAAGTGATGCCGATTGGGATTAAAGATGAGTGAGTGGTTTTTGATGATCAAAACAAAAAGACAGACAATTATCTTTTTTCACCACATTACAAATATCAAGACTGGATGTCTACATTACAATAACGAGACTGGTTGTCTGACTCTAAGCCAAAGGCAATAGAAAAAAAAAACAAAATTTTACGCGGAGCACTGCTCATGATAAACCAACCGAAACCATTCAGATAAGTTCTGAGGTATTCCAGTTTGATATCGAATATAGAGTTAAAGCAAGAATATGCAGGCACAAACAAATCATTTTATTACATTATTCATGCGGTGTAGTTTTGCTTGAATAATTCGCAAATATAGCATTGTAGCACAGCGATATTGTTGAAATCAAATACTATAGTTTGGCTAAACTGAGGCCAGATACGTTGATGAATTCACAGATGTATTACTACCAGTGTCCTTTGCCAAAAAACTACAGTTAATGTGGTTTATACTTTATCTTTTGGGCTTTTTTGTTGTTTGTATGATTGTTTGTTAGATTTTGTGATTTATGGCAGAGCAAAACAAATGGGTTAGTTAGTGCAGAGACAAACTGGAGAGTATTACCTTACCCAAAGTCACACCATGGTAGCCAGTCTGGGTTGATCCAAGGTTAGGTTTCGAACTTTTCAGACTCGAGTCCAGCTTGCCAACCACTGAACCAAGGCAGCCTAAATTTTGCCATCACTCTAAGAAATTTGCATGGATTTTCGATAGAACCTGGAATTCCATTAATTAGGCTCAATGGTTATTTAATACCAAGATTGTGAACCAGTATGGAACCCCCAAATTTAATGGTCAGTTAAGTTATTGAGTTAGTTAACCAGACGGGCCAGTTTGAGAAGGGGTAGGTCTGTCATCATTATCATCCTCGTCGCCATCATAATCTTTTTCTACTATTTACTTGAATTTTTTCCATAAAGTATCTATATTAGCTAAATTACTTTCTCATTGTATTTTCCTTTAGGAAATATCCACGAACTAGTTTATACCCTTATAATATTTATATATATAATTATATGTACCAAGTGTGTTGTATCTATAATTCACTTTGCATTGGATCTCAATTTAATGTTATTCAGTTCACTAGAATCATATTTAAGGGGATAAATGAAGGAAGAATTGAATGAAAGAATGAAGAAATGAGTTTTAATAGCTTGACAGGCATCAGGATGTGCAGGACTATCCGTAACATACATACACCAATCATGACCTTGTCTCGTGGTTTACGTGACTGGCATGTAGCTCAACAATAACATCAATAGTTTATTTTCCTGTAATAATGCTTTGCTGACAAAATGTGTTAGATTAGAGGGAGTAGTTCTTTCTAAAGTATGTCTTTGTTCATACAGAAACCGCCCAGTTGTTGCTGGTTTGAACCAGAGAGTACAAACAGAGAGGAGTAGATTAGGGTGTAGTTATGAAATACAATAAATTGGTATTCTATAATTGCTTATTTCTAAACTTCATCTTATACTTCAAGTACCATAACAGGCCACATTCATATACAGAAAAGTCATTTATGGGTCAAATTTCAAACTTTATTGCTTCAAAGAGGATTTCATTAAAAAAAAAAAAAACTAGTTAGAAAGCCTCAGTTTCATTGTACACCATAAATCACCTTCTCGAGTTCGGCCCTTGGCATACAGCTACTAAATGTGTTTTCTTCCTTGTCGTAAAAGCAACAAAACAAAACAAAGACACATTCAGCTGAGTGAAATAATTTTGGATTTACCCAAATCCTTTACCAGGAAGTTTTGACATAAATATCAACACTGTGTACACCCAAATTATGGTCAATGTGCCACGTCTATGATGGCATTGAAAAGCATGCGTCAGCTATGTAAAATAATAATCTTACTCAGGAGTGAATTGCATCTTGCTGCAATTTGAACTTGACATGATAGATAGATAGATAGATAGATAGATAGATAGATAGATAGATAGATAGACAGACAATTGCATTAGTTAATCGTAAGTGTGGCTTTCAATAAAGTAGCAACCATTTAATTTTCCATGGTGAGGGTTTTTTTTTTAAAATCGGCACACCCAATTGGCCTGAGACAAATGATCTTGTTCTGATTTGTAGACAAAAATTCCTGTGATATTAGTGGGAAAAAATTAAGTTGAGGTAAAGAAAAAAGATATCACGTTTTACTTCATCGCTTCTTTTATTTTTTTGCATTATTTGTTTTATTTGTCGTTTTGTAAATTGCAAAGTCAATTATGAGGCAGACTTATAGAAATTAATTTGCAGTGGATCTGAATTTAATGTTATTTAATTGTATGTCTGTTCACTAGAATCATATGTGGGGGGATAAAGGAAGGAAGGAAGGAATGAAAGAACGAAATTTCAAGCCTTGACAGGCATCAGGATGTGCAGGACTATGCGTAATATGAATACGCCAATGATGACCTTGTCACGTGGTTTGAGTGACTGGCCTGTTTAACAATTCGAGAATTGTTGAAGTACTTTCCCTGCTCCAGCACTTTGTTGCCTGCAAAAGGGTCAGATGAGAGGGCGTAATTCAGTATAAAGGATGCCCTGTTCCGACTGACACCGCCCAGCTGCTGCTTGTTTGAACCCAATTGTGCAAACGTCGGGAGTGGTAGATTTTTGGGTTGTTGTCAAAATAAAGAATTTGGCATTCTAAAATATCTTATTTCTAAGGTTCATCTTGTGCCTCAAACACCAGAATAACCCATAATCCTGCACAGAAACGTGATTTATGGGTCTAATTTCACACTTCATTGCCTCTAAGAGGATATCATAAAATATTTAAATTCTGAGGAAGCCTGAGATTCGGGATACACCACAAATCACCATCTCGAGTTCGGCGTTTTGGCATACAGCCACTATATGTATTTTTTTCCTTCTTCATCGCAGCTAAAGATAAGTGTTCAGATGAGTGAAATAATATTGGAGTTCCCTTGTCCTTTACCAGGAAGTTTGACCTAAATATCAACATTGTGATCAAGCACAAACCATGTATCAGACATGTAAATATTTATCTTACTCACTTCACAGTACACTATATTGAAATTTAAAATACTAAAAGGTAGTAAAGAATGTTAAAGAAAGAATCGTAATTGCAGTAGTTAATCATATGTCTGACGTTGAATAAAATACCACCCATTTAATTTTTCATGGTCGGGAGGATTTTCTTACTTTATTTTTATTTTGTTTAAAATTTGTTTTATAAAATTAGGTTCTTAAACTGAGTAATATTGCTCTAATTTATAGCCCCAAATCCCTACTGTACCCATTATTGTGGTTAAAAGAATAAATGAGCTTGACGTAAAAGAAAACAAATGTATCATTTTTACTTCATCGTATCTTCTACTTTGTATTCTTTGTAATATGTCATTTTGTAAACAGCAAAATCAATTATTAACCATACTTTTGAAACATATAGTATCTTGGTTGTCAACCATCATCTCACCGATCTGTGTCAACAACGACCAACGTATGGGTTAAAGTTAGACTACGAACTAAAACTTCCTAGATCTATTGTTGAGTCTGGAAATAGAAGACTTAGAAAAAAATGTATAGGAGTTTGTCAGTAGTATAGGTCATCATGGCAAATACCTGCATATGACTATTTCGGAAGGTCAAAATATTTATTGTGAAAGAAAGAAGTATTTGAAAATTAAATCTACACCTTCAGTCACTAGTAATCTGGATTTATACACCTTCATTCACAAGTATTATTAATTTTATAATATTTATTAACTGATGCACATGAAAACAACACAATATTGATTTAATATCGATAAATATTTTAAAACTTGCTTTAGGGACGACAAAATATTTTTTTTTTTTTTTAAATAGCGCTGTGAATTCCTTTTAAAAAAGATGCAGTCAAAGGGTGAATTGTTGGTTCGTTGAGTGTTACATCTTGTAAAATTTCATTCCTTCTGAGTTTCAAAATTAATTAGAGAAATTAATTGAGCGACCTCTTGTTATATCTAAGTCCCACTTAATATTCGATTGGTTTACACAAGCATTCGTCTTCTAGACTGCCAGCAACCTTCTTATTGACGTTACTAAAGAACTGGTCCTCTTTCGGATAAGGCCAAGCAAAATAATATGCGTGTTTCCGGTTGTACTGGATTTAAAATTAGGATAAGCAGGTCTGTTTATATATCCAAGTCCAATTCAGAGATACCCTTGTCCTTAACATCTAAATTTTAACTTGTCCATGTCCCGCGATATGTTCAAACACGAACACGACAAAACTCACTTTTGGATAAACTAATTGATAAATTTGCATTAGTGAGTCTGTCAAAGAAATTCCGAATTGTCTCTAATTGATCTTTCCAGGTGTCGTTGTAAATGATGACACCATCGATTACACATCACAATTACCTAGACCAGATGTAATAATGTTCATTAAACGTTGAAAAGTACAAGGTGAACCTTTCATCCCAAACGGCATCACATGATATTGATAAAGTCCATCTGGAGTCACGAATGCCGGAATTTCCTTTGGCCTTTCCATTAGTGGAATTCATCAGAATCCTTTCAGAAGGGCACATTTGGTGACATACTTAGCATTTAAACTTTTATCAATGCAGTCATCGATTCTTGGTAATGGAAATGAATCCGTTTTAGTCACACTGTTCACCTTTCTATAGTCAGTGTACATGTGGAAAGTATTATCTGGTTTTGGTACAAGTATACACGATAAACTCCAGTTTTACTCAGTTCTATGAAATTATTCTCCAGGAAATACTGAATTTATTTTTTAAAACGTCATGTTTGAGAAGGTTCATCCTGTACGGATGTTGTTTCACGTGTGGAATCTGGAATTTCAACGTCATGGTAGATTGTATTTGTTCATGTAGGAACATCTGGAAAGAAGTGCTCATATTTAATGAACAGTTTTTTTTTTTTTTTTTTTTTTTTTTTCCTTGTTGCTGCAAATGTAAAAGTTTCTGGTCCAGATTATTGATAATTTCTGAATTCTGAAGATTTGTTACTCCAAAGTCACAATAGTCCGATTGCATTCCATCGCTTAAATTCTCAGCGTGTGGGACAGGTACAACTAAATTGATATCATGATTAAACTGGCAATCTCTATCAACATACTCCTTTAGGATATTTATATGGCAAAGTTGTTTTTGTTTTCTCCTCCCAGGAGTATTGATGATATGATTTAAATCACTTACTTTCTTTTCAACTATGTAAGGACCATTGGACTTAGCCTGAAGAGTATTCTGCGGTAATGGCAAGACAACCAAAACTCTATCAACAGGCTGAAAACTCCTTTCCTTTGTTTTTTGTCATAACTTAATTTCATTTTTGATTGAATAGAGCGCAGATTAGCTCTTGCAACCTCACAAGCTATTGAGAACTTGTATTTAAAATTGGAAACATAATCGAATAGATTAATTTCTGTATCTTCATTTGAAAGAAGTGTCTCTTTTAACAACTTCAATGTCCAAGAACAGTGTGTTCAAAACATAGTTCAAAGGGACTGAATCCTAAAGATTCTTGAAATGATTCCCTAACTGCAAGCAACAGTAATGAAAACCTTATTCCCACTCTTTTAAAGTGTCAAATCAATCTGACGGAATCATATTTTTCAAAGTTTGATGAAATCTTTCTAAAGCCCATTAGCTTTCAGCGTGTTAGGCAGAAGACTTGAATTGTTGGTGCCTGATTCATCTATAACTTGCTGGAACAGTTCCAGATATAAAATTTGACCCTTGGTCAGATTGGACAGATTTAGGAAGGCCAAACTGAGTAAAACACTTAATCAAAGCGTTTACAATTGTTAGTAGTAGTAGGGGATAACGTAGCCTCACGTAAACTTCTGTGTTAAAATAGGAGTGTTTTATTATAGCCTCAAGATTAATAGCCTCATGTGGGCTTCTGTGTTAAAACTGGGGGGTTGTGCTATAGCCTCAAATGGAAAATGGAACAGGATGGGACTGTCTAGCCTCAAGGGCAAATGGAACTGGGTGGGTATGTCAAGGGTTAACGGGAATCGGAACAGGGTGGGTCTGTCTAGTGTCAAGGATTGTATAGGGACAAACACAACACAACATAGACACACACACACACACACACACACACACACACACACACACACACACACACACACACACACACACACACACACACACACACACACACACACACACACACACACACACACACACACATTTACACACACACACACACACACACACAATAATATTTTATCATAGTCAAGCCAGAAAAGTCTTTGATTTTGTTTGTCGGTGATGACATTTTGGAGAAATTCTTTTCCTTGTGTCAAAGCCGCATCTTTCAAGGCGTGCAATCCTCGCTTCACCATCGGTTTCAAGGCGGGGGCCACTGAACGAAACGCAGATTTCAGTATATCTCCTAAACCGTGCCCTCTTTGTCGAGCCACACCTTGGTACACAGGATAAATGACTATAGACATTTTTCAAAAATGGAGTTTCACCGTGACGTTTCCTTTCGAGAACGGAATATTTTGTCCCCGATCTCCTTTTATACCAATGTTGACACTGTCGAAATACGACTTGCTGACAGGCAAATAATGAGCATGTACAAATTCGCGGTGAACGTGATAGGTGATTCCACTTCCCTCGTAAGCAGCCGCGGCAGAATCCACTTTGAAAGGAATAACTCGCAGTAACAGTGCGCTGTTTTTCCCACCACGTTTTACTCCACCACATCGGAATACACAAAGATCAAATTCAGTCCTTCCTTCAGTTCTACAAGGTAACGAAAACACTTGTAAAATCGGTCGTTGTTATTGATGTCTCTGGAATTGGGAGACAATCTGAGGTCTCCACCCAACGTGTCAAACAAAGTGGGATGAAAAGTGATGGACATCAGGCGACGAGCTATTTTGTGGTATTCGATCTCGACACATCGTTTTGTTTTTTCCAGGGTTTTGCCAAAGTGATAGTCGAAAATAGCCCTATCATTTCCACACAAATGTTGAGCACGAAAATATTAGCCTGGCGGAATTTTCATGCTATAGATCCTTAATGCTGGATTAGCTGGTGATGGCTTTTTGGCTACGTAAAAGCGATGATCATTGGCATCCAAATGTTGTTGCACTTGTTCGTTCAGATCGTTTGATTTTCACTGACATTTTGGATTTGTGTAAGATGAATGATTTCGACCAAAGCTGCTTTCCAATGTGCTTCGTGATATAATTGAATGATTAGAGGTAGTTTGGCCGTGAAACAGCACAAAGTATTGTGGGGAAACACATCCATGGAACTGTCACTGGGTAAAGTAAAGTAAAATTGGTTATTCATTATTCCAGGGTTCTGCTTTCCGTGGATTCACTCGAGGATAAAGAAGTTTCCAAAAGAAGGCTGTGACTGTCTGGGGAGTGGCTAGCGTTGCCCGCCATGCTCCAGTTGTTACTACTGCTAGAGTATTTCAGGGAATGATTGGGTAGAAGGTATCCGATGCAACTGCTCAGTAAAATGGTCCACAATGTTTTGTTTCCTTACTGCAAACTCAAATTGGCCATAGAGGCGCCGATTACATAATACCCCATAAAGATTGGGCAGAAGAAAACGATTTGCGTTTTAGGCACACGTTCTCCACACCACATCCACAAGGATTGCTCTTGCTATTTTGAACGGCATGATGGTCACTCTGTTTATAGTCGATGACTTGCGAAGAGTCGATCCAAGAGTTAAAATTGTGGCGGGGGGGGGGGGGGGGG
>JAECUM010013269.1:0-41888 GCA_016617855.1 Megalonaias nervosa | reverse complement strand
TTTGCCTTTGCCCAGAATATGTTATTATTAGAAGAGGATCCATTTCATTTTGTTTGCCTTTGCCCAGAATATGTTATTATTAGAAGAGGATCCATTTCATTTTGTTTGCCTTTGCCCAGAATATGTTATTATTAGAAGAGGATCCATTTCATTTTGTTTGCCTTTGCCCAGAATATGTTATTATTAGAAGAGGATCCATTTCATTTTGTTTGCCTTTGCCCAGAATATGTTATTATTAGAAGAGGATCCATTTCATTTTGTTTGCCTTTGCCCAGAATATGTTATTATTAGAAGAGGATCCATTTCATTTTGTTTGCCTTTGCCCAGAATATGTTATTATTAGAAGAGGATCCATTTCATTTTGTTTGCCTTTGCCCAGAATATGTTATTATTAGAAGAGGATCCATTTCATTTTGTTTGCCTTTGCCCAGAATATGTTATTATTAGAAGACATGCACCTTACATACAAGCGTTGAAAAATTTGTCTCGCTTATGGCTAGCAGTGATGTAGTATTGGTGCATAAGTGGCGAAGTAAATCAAGAATTTATACTTCACCTGTATTAAAGAAAATGTGGTGTTCCAATTGTGTATATCATAAAATTTTGTATTGTGGGCTGGAGGCCTATATTATTGAAATGAAGTGATTTGTTTTGACTAAGCTGCAATTTTGACCTCGAAGATAACTAGGATCCCCAATGTAGAATGTGACACACACACATCTCTCTCTCTCTCTCTCTCTCTCTCTCTCTATATATATATATAATGGCTTTAAAGTTACATAGTTGAAGGGAAAGTGCAGATAGGATCCCCAGTGTGGTTCAAAACCTTCTAATGATGTACATGTACACCATTTTTCATCTCTGAATCTCAAGCTGCTTTTAGGTGGGATGGATGGAACACTGATACTATGTCCCCAACTTCTCTTTGCATGGTGGTGGACAAAATGTGCTAATGGTCACTGAATCATTGGTATTGTACTCTATTGGTCTATGTATATAAAATCTCATAGTCAAAGAAACTGAAATAACATTAAAAGTGAACAACTGTCAACACCAGTGCTGATGAGAATCAACAATGGTGGGAATATTTTTTAAGCTTTTTGGTACATTTCAGTTAAAATGTTGTTATAAGTTTTCTTCTATAAGACTTGTGTTTCAAATTAATCTCATTCGTGCAAGTGGCCACAGGTTATATTACAAAGTGACATGTTTAGCAGCATATGCTCCGATTTTATATAGGACAAGGATTTGTCTGTTTACACTATTTAAAGCATTTAAAAATATTTTTAAAGAATTCTTTTGCACTCAAGGAATGGAACAATGTAATGTGAGAAAATGCTATTATTAATGTTGCATGTTGTCATGCTTAAGCCAATGCCCATTGTACCTGAATAAACATGGAGATA
The DNA here is from genome assembly GCA_016617855.1 of Megalonaias nervosa. Lineage (NCBI taxonomy): Eukaryota > Metazoa > Mollusca > Bivalvia > Unionida > Unionidae > Megalonaias > Megalonaias nervosa. The sequence continues at coordinate 40,482 of JAECUM010013269.1, read as the reverse complement.
GCCCAAATCACTAATGTAACACATAGTGTGCAAGTTTATTATCCGAAAGTTCTATGACATTATTTTGTTAGCATTTCCATGGCAGTATCATCCACGAAATGGAGAAGATTGGATGAGTGTACATGTACTTCCATAATGTGCATTTCTGTGTGCTTCAAAAAAAAAAAGAACTTCAAAAAGTATATGAAAAATCAGAGCTTAGATGAGGAAAATGTGGTCAGTAAATGAATTTTTTTTTTATGGTTTTAACACTTTTAACATTATTGGCCATACCATGCCATGAAATGGGAGTTAAGTGCTTTTCTCTGGCGACAAACGATAGCAGCTTACCTTGGTAGGTATCAAACTCACGACCCTTGGATTACAAGTCTGATGCTCTACCAACTAACCTATTGCATGCTCACTCATGAAATACAAGACTATCCAATCCTTCTTTAAATCCAAGTGGGCAAAAGAAAGGTGTTGTGGGATTAAGTAAAACCATACTGAAGAAACCAATATAAATTCATCTTTGTTGCTATAAAATATTGTTGTTTTTATAATTTAATGAGGCAATGCCACTGGACAGAATTACTGATGTCAGCGTTGAGTCACTTTGATGAGGCTGTGATACTGATGGCATGTTCGATTGCTATGAGACCAGCTAAGGTTCACCAGTCTGGATTTTAAATGTCCTGCTGTGAACAAAGTTTAAAGTAACCCTGGTGTTGAACAAAAACCAAATGATTTTTCTTCAGTATTTATCTTTATTTATTATGACAATGTTTGAGATTGGTTTTGTTAAACAGGAAAAAGATTAATTTTAAAAATTCTTAATCAAGACAACTTAATCAGAAGTGGCTGACAAACTGCAATTCCATCTTGAATCACTGAAATGTTGTTGTTGTTGTTGTTATAGGGTTTAATGCCATTTTTCAGCACAAAATAGGCCATACATGGCGGCCAGTATAAATGGTGGAGGAAAAATCAGGGAAAACCCCAGAAAGTTGTATGAAGAATGCCTAAGAAAAAAGATCAAGTTACTTATTAATTTATTAATGTTTATCTAATATCGTGTATAAAAATTCCATCTGATGAATGCTTAATTTAAACATAGCAAGTTATGTTGTTGTCGTAGGATTTAACACTATTTTTCAGCACAAGATAGGTCATACGTGTCGGCCAGTATAAATGGTGGAGGAAGAACTTGAGGAAACCCCGGAAAGAACTACTGACTCACGAGAAGCTACTGGCAAGCTTTCTCACATACCCACATTGGCCAAGCCTGAGACTCAAACCCACGCAGACGGAGGTGAGATGGCAGTGATTCGTAACCGTGAACGCTTTAGACAACTCGGCCACTTGGGGCCCCTCTCTGAAATGTAACTGTGAAACCAACTTCATAGATGAATTCATAATATTCCATATATGTTTAAGGTTCAATGAAAATGATTAAATATGAATTACTTGGACTAAAAAGAGTCCTTTGAAGAACTGATGTGCTAGTGACCAAAAAAGAAAGTTGAGAATCCATGAGAAGTTCATTTTCTTGTATACAGCTGTAGTGAGGTGGATTATAACTATTAAACAATGCAATTTCATTATCATACCAGTTGTTTCATTTAAGATACTCAGCTAAAACTTTAACTATACACAAACAAGCATTTGACATGTTCTTTATTCTAAAATTGACCACTCTGGTGCCCTGGTGGTTAGAGCGTCGGCCTTGGATGCAGGAGGTTCAAACCCCAGCCGAGTCATACCAAAGACTTACAAAAATGGTTCTATCAGAACAGTTTGCCATATCATCTGTGTTCATTAAAGTAACTAGTTCTTCAAATGTCTGGGGTGATGAGTATACATCATAGCAATATGACTGAAAAATCATTAAAGCTATGTTAAAAATCCGAAACACAAACACACACACACTTATTCTAAAACTAGCTCTGGTGAATGGATCTCTTTTTCTCTGTTTCAACAGTTTTCTAACTCTAATTTTACCTGCAATGTCATCAATTTCTACATCTTGAATGTATAAGACAGATAATTATAGCAGTCTTTGAACTAACAACATGGCAAGCTTCAGAGTTGAAAATTTAAAACTGAGGTCCCATGTCATTTCAATTTGATGGAACCTTTGACACATTCTATACAATACTGCATCTGGGCAAAGCCATCTGCACAAACCAAGGGTAATTAATCCACTGAAAGAAACTGATCCAATCAAATCCCTTGTTTATTTAAACTGGTGCAATCAGATCTCTTGTTCGTTTAAAATGATCCAATCAGATCCCTTGTTCATTTAAACTTGGAGACTGTTAAGAATAATAGCAGCAGTCTCTGTACACAAAGATGTCATACAATTACTGGTAAAATAATTTTCATATTTCTTTCATTAGAATATGTTCCTATAAGAAAAATATATCTTTACATTTTCATATGTTCAGTTTTCCCATCATGCTATGCAAAGCTCGATTGTGCATGTCTATACAAGTTATACCTGCAGCACCAAAAACAAGCACTACGTGAGCTAGATCAAATAAATAGAAACTGCATTACATTTCAGACACGGAAATTAATCTCTGATGAAGAAATGTTACTCTGGTGACACTCTACAGTTTCGTATTTTGCATCGAGTTTAAAATTTTAAAGACAAAGAGTTTCCCTGGGTTGCTTCACTGGTTATACTGGCTTCTTCAAAATGACCTTGTACATCTTAGGTATTGTTCAAAGAACCTTTAAAAATTCCCTTTATTTTGGTGTATGATTGATAGGTGTAATATGGCTTATGGAGTATACAGCTTGGCCTTATTCCAAATGTGAACCTTTCCAAAAACTACTAGCTCCACTTCGTCATTTTCACTTTCTGGACTTCAGAGGTACATTGTAAAACAAAAAGAGCAGATAACTTTTATTTTCATTTTTTTTATATTTGGTAATGCATTCATTGCACTTTCAGAAGATGGTACTGTCTAGTCAGCCAAAATTCATTTTCCCAGCATTAATAAGTGCTAAAGATAGTGTTCTTTAGACTAATTTAGGCTGATTTTTTAAGCACAAGGGAGTAGTCATTTTAGTTACCAGTGTGTTTAGATCATGTACAATTTGTACAAGTATAATATCCAAAGAAATGTCTGCCACATTACATCAAAGTAGCATAGAGGTGCATGTTTCAAATGCAAACAACTTCACCTTATACATCACTCTCTCAAAAGTACATTATAACTGGTGAACTCCCCCTCTATGCCATTAATGTCACTATGAAGTGTGCGCCAGAAGTTAGTATGGGTGTTCCTGCAGTGGCACCACTAGCCCACATTTGGCATACAAAATGTTGTCAAAGGTATACTAGACAAAAACGTTTTGCTACAAACATGCCAGAAAATACTTTGGTCCCTTTTTTACAATACTGTATTATGTTCTAAAAGTGTGCGGCAACCAGACACAACCTTAGAAATGAAGAGCCACAACTGTGCTACAAAATCACAAAAACCCATGTGCCAGAAATATGCTACAAAGATATCTTAGCTTCATTAAAGTTTATTTCACTGAAAAAACTGTCTCTGTATGTCAATTTATGTCATTTTACATGTTTTTTTAAAAACTTTTCATGGTACAAGAAAACTGGAATTTATGAAAAATTTCATTAAAATCTAACAATTCTTGTACAAAAAAGTTATGTTCTTGAAACTTCAGAAAGTTACAAGGTTGTGACACAAATCTGTGTGCACCAAATGTATATAGGAGTGTGCCTCTAGCAGTACACTTCTGGCCAACATTCTCATTATGCAAGAAAATAGAACTGTTTGCCAAAATTATGCCAGAAAGTACTGATTCCTTTTGGTACAATATTGTGTGTCAAAAGTGTGCCACAAGCAAAGCCTTGCATGCAATATCAAGCAAGTAAATGCAACAAATATACCAGAATAAAGTCATACAAAAATCAATGTGACTGAAATGTGCAACAAAGATATGTTGGTTTCATTAAAGTTTACTTCACTAGAAAGATTGTTTCCATATTTTATTTTATGTTATTCTTTTAATGATGTTTGTATGGTACAAAACTAAAACAAGAATTCTGTGGTTGTAGAAGATACAATACTTTCCCATTTTGACCTAAAAACATGACTGATCCTCCTGGGCAGGTCCCTGTGTATTAAAACTGTCCATGGGTAAATGTCAGCTGGGTATGTGCATTTGTCTTTTCATGTCCAGCAAGCATGAAAATTGTTGTAGGGTGGGATAAAATAAGTTGTCAAGCTGTGATCCAGTAGCTAAGTTCCGTATGGTACAGATGGATCACTGGACCAAATTCAGTTGCATGTTTTAATAATTTTTATACCCAGTAAGCATATACATATGTAGGGTTATTGGATGGGGATCTCAGAAGTTTCAAGCTATGATCCAAGGGCTAAGTCCCTTAGGGTAGGGTTCGATCTGTATAAATTTATATATTTTCATGCCCAGCTAATGTATATATATTCATTTAGGATGGAATCTAAATAGTTGGAAAGCTATGACCCTGGGATAAGATCTTGGGGGTAGGGATATGTCCAGAGGTATCATCCTTGGGTTCTGGTCTGAAATTTGTTGATGCTTGGGTCACTGATAACATATGTCAATTCTCAAACATGTGCAACATACAACTCAGCAGTTATTTAAAATTTATGTAAATTGCCCCTATCCGATTGTCCCCCATTCAGTGGCATAAACGAATTCCAATGTGTTGGCACAATCTACACCCACAGGATTATCACTGATCCAATTTTCATGTACCTAGATTTAACAAGTGCAGGATTTAATGGACATTGCACATATATGACCTTACATACAAGATACAAAATTTATGCATGAAATATAAGTGACATCTCTAATAAATGTATAATTTGTATTTTAAGAAACAGTAAACAAAACCTTAAATTGTTCTTATGTCATTTACAACTAAGAAGGAGATAATATTGCTAACCTTTTACTCAATCACAAAAAAAATAAATTTATAATCTGAAATTTTGAAATCTTAAGGACATTCCCAAGTTTATCATGTCTGCAATGAGAGTGCCATGATTAATTGCTGTCATAATGCCCCATTTTTCATTAAGACAGTGGTCACTGATGTTTAAACTACAGAGAAAGCAAAAACTATATACCTTCAAATTCATGCCGACATATTCAGAACAAAATAAATAATTCTCGAATTACATTTCAATGTGTCTGGGATTTAATACTCACATGAAAGTGTTATTTTACAATACTGTACCAATTTTATGCTAACATCTTTAGTTCCCAACCATGTCCGACCTAAAACAGATAGTCCATTTATTCGCCTAAATCATGATAAAGTTGCGAAATAGAAAGCATCATTAAAATTTTCTACAGAGCATTCCAATTTTTTTAATCATTTTATGTCTGAATGTTGCATCTCGAATTCTTACGACATATTGTTATCAACATCAAATAGCCATCCTTGTCTCCATCAGGTATGCATATTACCAGTTTGTGAGAATGTGATGTCACACATGACACATGGCAGATGAAGGGAACATATGTCTACTTTCTCACGGCAATTAGGTCTGTATAAACAACTGTTACTGTATTGAATTTTTGTGCAGTAAAGGTTTGGAAGATAGTACATATCATTATAAATTAGTGAATGAATTTATGTTGTACTTTATTTGAATTTCATGTTGAACTGTTTCAGTGTAACAATGTATTTACCATAACTTATTTTGCAGATGATTTTCATGCTGTTTACTGTTACATACATGTTCGATTAAGTAATAAGCCATTTTGAATCATAAACATATCAGTCTTATTTCACTATATTCATTTTATTAATATTGTTATTGTTAATGACAGTGAGAGAGAGAGAGAGAGAGCTGAAAAATAATGACAAAAGTCTATTTTTTTCCTTCAGAATCAATACTTTTAATAAATGCTTGTTTTGCAGTTTTATTGGGTTATTATTTTCAATTTAAATATTTATATCCTTTTTAACATCAACACAATAGCAAGAGAGAATTAAAAAGAAATGCAAAAGACCATGGTTTTTTTAATTAATTTACTTGTAAATAATAAAGTCTGAGGATTAAAGCAGTCCCTCCTCTTTGTGTGTGTGATTTAGATTTTTTAACGTAGCTTTAACAATTTTGGAGTCATATCGCTACGATGTCTGCAGTGTGACAGTTTATAGTGGTGTCTAGCACTGAGGCATCATGCCACAGACATGTAGCATGATGTCCCACCCAGTCACATTATCCTGACACCAGGCCGACCAGTCCTAACACTAACCTCTTAAAGCTAAGCGCCATGCGAGGCAGCTGTTAGTACCATTTTTTAAAGTCTTTGGTATGACTTGTCCAGGTTCGAACCCGCAACCTCCCGCATCCGAGGTGGACGCTCTAACTACTAGGCCACCGGAGTGGTCTCTTCTTTATGTATGATGTCGAAGTTTAAATGGGAAACAATAAATGGAAGTAAACATATTTGGTTAACAACGATGGTTAGGGAAATGTGGTTTCCAGTGTTATGTGCTGTTTTTGTCTTGCCACTGACTTAACTATGTTATGAAGATAAGGAATAGCCATAATAAACACAAAACCACCATAGTGCATGAAGCAAGCCAATACTTGGACAAGATGGAATTCAAGTCAGTACATGGGTCAGACGGAATTCAAGTCAGTACATGGGCCAGACGGAATTCAAGTCAGTACATGGGCCAGAGGGAATTAAAGTCAGTACATGGGCCAGAGGGAATTCAAGTCAGTACATGAACTAGAGGGATTCAAGTCAGTACATGAACTAGAGGGATTCAAGTCAGTACATGGACTAGATGGATTCAAGTCAGTACATGTACTAGACAGATTCAAATCAGTACATGGACTAGATGGATTCAAGTCAGTATATGGGCCAGAGGGAATTCAAGTCAGTACATGGACTAGAAGGAATTCAAGTCAATACATGGACTAGAGGAATTCAAATCAGTATATAAGGGAAGAGGGAATTCAAGTCAGTACATGGACAAGAGGGATTCAAGTCAGTACGTGGGCCAGAAGGAATTCAAGTCAGTACATGAACTAAAGGGAATTCAAGTCAGTAATAGACTAGAGGGAATTAAAGTCAACACATGGACTAGAGGAACTTCAAGTCAGTATATGGACAGAGGGAATTCAAATCAATACAAGGGCTAACGGGAATTCAAGTCAGCACATGGATTAGATGGAATTCAAGTCACTACACAGACCAGAGGGAATTCAAGACTTATTAATGAAGAAAATGCACACAATATCGTCCATCCAGTTCAATCTGATGCATGTAATCTCTCATTATTGAAATGGGTTGAAACAGCAATTCTCAAAGTCTGTGATACTTGTTTCTATGGAAACGGTGTCCAAAACAAGTCAATAAATGGACTAGAGGAAACCCATGACTTCACTAATAAAGAAATGCTGCATTGACTCATTTTTTAAAATATATGAGGAAAAAAAAGAATCAAATTCAAGTGCATTTACAATACTATGTATATTTTCTTTATCAAAAAAGTCTTGGATTCTCTCTAGTTTACTGACCATTCAGCTTAAGGTTTGTGTCACATTATTTGCTGGTTTGCACTAACTTTATTTAACTGTTTTCCTAATGCATGCATGAATATATGTATAGGGTACATACACACTGCACATAAATCGGATCACTCAAGCCAAGATTTCTGTACAATATCATAGTGTGTGTGTGTGTGTGTGTGTGTGTGTGTGTGTGACATCTCACTTCTTCTAATGAAAACATATCTATGGTAATGACATATCTATTGTTGTTGTTTTGGGTTTACTGCCCTTTTTCAGCACACAATATATGGTGGCCAGTATATCTGATGGAAGCATCCTGGGAAGAACCACCAACCCATGGGAAGTTAATGGCAAACTTTCTCACGAACCCACACTGGCCAAGCCAGAGACTTTAACCCACGCAGAGGTGAGATGTCTGTGAGCTGTAAAGGCACCTAATGAACTATTTGTAAGAATAACACAAAATGGTTAAAATGATACAGCTGAAATTAACTGTATCAGAAAGTTGCTGCAATAAGACAATGAGTGTTTCCAATGACAAAACTAATTACCATTGACAACAAAGGACAAACATTTTAAATATCAATATTAAGAACTTTAACCTGATAACACTGCCAAAAATAAGGTGTAAGAAATTGTCAACTTAAAGGCTACATGCCGAAAAATATTCATTCAATGTGCTTCATAATCCTTAGCGAATAAGCAAGCATGGTGTCCTGTTACATCTCCAACCAATTAATGACAGTTTTCCTATGCCGATTTTTTTAATGTTCATTATAGTAATATTGGTTCTCTGGTGTCTCTATTATCACCCAAACATAATACCAGCTGGATATTTTGAATGATATTGCTAAAATTGTTGGACAAAGATCCCATTAAACTCTTGCTGAACTAAAAGATAGTAATTTTTTATGGAACACTTATGAGTAACTATCTCCATTCATTTTAAAACAAACTGCACAATCAAGTGTTCAAATGTAAGTAACACTGACAACTTATAATAGCTATAAAATATCTGAAAAAACTTTGATATGTAACTAAATTTTTATAACGTATTATTTCCTATATTGGGTGGATCAAGCAAGATTGGGAGAGGAAAGTCACATGCCCTGTTTAAAAATGAGCGTAAAACAACTGGAACATTGCTTAGAATAATCTTTTTAACAATTAGATGGTTAAATTATGCCCTGGAAATGATTAAAAGTTTCCTTGATTTCCGTCACATAAAAATCATGCATGACATGTGATAACTCATCTAATCCTGTTTGTCATCAGTGATCTTTATATTTGTTGAAAGAAAATAATTACCAAAAAATCTTTGAATTAACTCCACTGCATGGAACAAATTATTATGCATAACAACATCTCATCTGGCATGTTAAAATGAACCTTACTGTACTAGCATCTTCAACAAGAGTAATTAATAAATTATATAATTCATATATGCCTCCTGGCTGTTTTTAACACCCAACTGATTCTAAAAACGAAGAGCATCATGGATATAAAAAATGCACAAACTTAGTAATTTCATTCATTAATTTATAATTTCTAACCCGATTATCAACAGGGGTCTCTAACACAGCCATCTTGTACATGCTTCACAGGGATGATGTAATTCATCACCTTCAATGAGTTCCAAACACTTCTGTAAACTTCCATGACTCGGGAGTCACATCCTTTACACCAATATAGGAGTTACACCACTTGAAAAGTATTAAAACTAGACATGGAAATATTGGATCCAAACAACAGAGTTTTTACTTTGTATGTATGTGTAGTCCAAGTAACCTAACCCTTCACTGAAAATGGATTTTTCCTGGAACCAGAAAAGGATAGTGAGCAGGCCGATTATTTACACTAAAAACTCCTCTTTAGTTTGGGACGCCTTGCTAACAGGTTAGAAATGAAGTAAAGCAAATAAAGAGGTTAACCAAATTTAATAAAGTTACTGTTTCATATTAAAACATTTTGTAAAAAAATTATTATTTTGCTATGGAAATAAAATTGAATTTCTTCCTAAACTGTTCGCATTACATTTTTGTGATTCCTTGATTCCTGCATACTAGCATGATAAAATTTTGCACACTTTTTACTGGTGGGTAAAAAAAAGAATGGAAGTTCTTTGCTCTCTATAAAAGTGTAATCTTCTCATGTTAAGCTTTATAAATGGAGATTACAGGTAAATAAAATCTAAGTCCAGACCAATGAATAATCACGCAGTATATAAGAAAATCTCTGCCAATTGTAAGAGATTTCCAAATAAAATTTATGACCAAACAGTGATCACAGTCATACTTAGACATCCACAGAAAAAATGCATGGCGCTTACAAGGTGTTAGTTACTGGTATTAACTTCTACTTAAATCTGAGAAACTTCAAGAAATACCAGTCGCTGGCATTTGTATCGTGTACTGTATCATCTTTTTATTACATTGGCTTAGTACAAGAGAGTGAAAATTAGTTTGCAAAATGTTATGCTCACAAATTTCTTTACATTCATTTACAAAATAAACCAGAAATGTGCCTGAACAGTGTGTATGAAAGCTACTTTGCATATGTAAAGAGACACTGCCACAAGATTGCTGCGCATAAACTACAAGTTTGCATTAACTGTACCAGAGGCTTGATTTTTCTGTAAGGGTGTGCCAAGGTACATTCATAAAAAACAACACTTTGTACATGTCACATAGAGTACCATAGTTTGTATAAACTAATTTACAACAAGATGTGAATAGTTTATGTCTGAACTGAGACAATGTATCATATGCAAACATGCATGTATCTAGGTAAATGTATCCCAAAATGATTAACAAAATCAGAATGCATTTTTGAGACCGTAAATGAAAAATTATGTGATGCCTTCAATGCTAATGTAGCTGTAATACAAATGAAGTACCAATTAAATGCTGATCTGTTAAATGACCGGTTTCACAGTCTGCATAATGAATAATAATCATATGTTGGTTGTATTCCTTCATTTTCGAAAAATCTGGGCTTAAATAAAAATGTTATGCCTTAATACCTGGATAACAATTTAATGAATCCAAGCATAGAAAGACGTATACACTTATCTGGCTAATAAGAGGTGAGTGATCCTCGAGGTAATTGGACTATTTTGATGAGTAATTACGGTCAAATATCTATTCTTTAAGAAGAACCTTACCAAAGCAGACAACAAGGAGTCCTTTTCTTGTTCAAATTGACTAATTCAAAACAATGTTTTCTTCTGTGTGTGTGTGTTTGTTTTAAGTCCCTTAACTAAAATGAACCATTTCAGATCCAGTCACAGTGTGATAGGAATGTTTTTATTGATATTAGATGGTCACAATGTTATGACAATATTTTCATTGACATCAGAACCAGTCAAAATGTCAGGACAATATTTTATTGACATTAGATACCATCACAATGTTATGACAATATTTTTATTGACATCAGATACAGACACAATGTTATGACATTATTTTTACTGACATTAGATCTAGTCACAATGTTATGACAATATTTTTACTGACATTAGATCTGATCACAATGTTATGACAATATTTTTACTGACATAGATCCAGTCACAATGTTATGACAATATTTTTATTGACATTAGATCCAGTCATAACATCATGACAATATGTTTTATTGTCATTAGATAGAGCCAGTGTTATGACAAAATTTTTTATAACATTAGATCCAGTCACAATGTTATGACAATATTTGTATTGACAGTAGATCCAGTCACAATGTCAAGACAATATTTTTTATTGACATTAGATACAGTCACAAGGTAATGACAAAATTTTTTGACAATATCTGTATTGACATTAGCTCCAGTCACAATGTCAGAACAATATTTTTTTTTTTATTGACATTAGATACAGTCATAATGTTAAGTCAATATTTGTATTGATATTAGATCCAGTCACAATGTTACAACAAGATTTTTATTGACATCATATTCAGTCACAATGTCATGACAATATTTTTACTGACATCAGAGGGGCCCCGAGTGGTCCAGTGGTCTAAAGCGCTCTCCGTTACGGATCACTGCCATCTCACCTCTGTGTGGGTTCGAGTCTTGGATTCGGCGAATGTAGATATGTGTGAAAGCTTACCAGTAGCTTCTTGTGGGTCGGTGGTTCTTTCCGGGTATTTCCCGGTTTCTTCCTCCACCATTAATACTGGCCGCAATGTATAGCCTCTTGTGTGCTGAAAAATGGCGTTAAGCCCTACAACAACAACTGACATCAGATACAGTCAAAATGTTATGACAATACTTTTATTGACATTACATACAGTCACAATGTCATGACACTATTTTTATTGACATTAGATCGTCACAATGTTATGACAATATTTTTACTGACATTACAGTCAAAATGTTATGACAATATTTTTATTGACACAATCCAGTCGCAATGTTATGATAATATTTTTATTGATATCAGATCCAGTCACAATGTCATGACAATATTTTTATTGACATTAAATACAGTCACAATGTTATGACCATGTTTTGATTGGCATTAGATCCAGTCACAATGTCAAGAAAACATTTTTATTTCCATTGTTATGAGGTTGATTCATAATAACTAAATTATATATCTTGAAATACAAGGTTTGTTTTCAAATGCCCAATGTCATGTCCTGTATTTTGGAATTCAGTATGGCTGGAATTCAGTAAAGTGATGACCCAATGTAAGCATCTCTCCATGCATTTTGGCCATTACTTTTGAATAACTCTAGTAACAAGTAAAAGCAAATATAACATTAAAGCACACATTTCAACATGAATGCACGTTCATTATGCAGAAATGAATATGCATCTGTGTAAACTATTTTGTATTCTTGTGTGTTTCAATGCTAACTCAACTGATACTATTACTACATCGGTGTCAGGAATTTTGACTTGTGTTCCTCTAGAATCCTGGCTTTGCCTCAATTGGCTGATCAGTGTCGCATTAAAGCTCATCAGACACTAGAGTTGAATCAGTGATAGGAGTTTTGACTAATCACATGCACTGTAGAGATAAAGTTCCTTCTCTCGAATTCTGGCTCTACTCTAACTGGCTGGTCAGTATCCCGTATTCTTGTGTTTTACTGACAACTCATCTGACACTAGTGCTACATCAGTGATGAGTTTTCACTACTCAAATGCTGCACAGAGGAGATTATATTCTTCATCTAGAATCTTGGTTCTGTCCCCACTGACTGATCAGTGTCATGTCAGATGGCAGTGTTGTCCCCTATGCTGATGTTTGTGACATCTGGACAAAAACGAGATTCACTCATATCATCAGCAACTGCATCTAAAATATCCAGCAAGAGCTCTCTGCTCAGGCGACGGATTTCTGGTAGTCTTGCAACCTGAAAAGTGAGCAAACTCGTGATTTTTAGTAATCTATATTCATATTTTGTAAATCCTAATATTTTAAGAAATCTTTAATACTTGTACATTAGCGATATAATACCTGAATAAACTACCAACGGAACAATAAAACTTTGGTGTTTATTGATACAAAGTCAAACTTGCTCTAATCACAACCTGCACCCAAATGCTTCATCTATACGTAAACTAATGCAACAATACCTGTATAAAAAACTATTGTGAACTTATATATCTTATATCTACCATGTGGTAAATAGTATTATTAAAATTTTTTATGAAAATCTCTCTTTCACTTGTTGGACACTTGGGTACTAAAAGATAAAAGTATCCACTTAATTCATGTATTATGTCACTGTCACAAACGCAGTGTTACCTAGCAACACTAATAGTCTTCTGCCTTATTAATTGGTGTGTTTCTTGATTTAAATGCAAGTTATCCAAAAAAATTTGTAAATGTGCATGACAAAACACAAGTATCTTTCAGAAACCATTTTTCTTCCTTCACTCTCTGTGATCATGACCTTTGATCAATTAAAACCTAAACCACTACTTGACTGTCTTGTCTCAATGTAAGCAAACCACAAAAGTCTGATCATGATCTGTGGCAAAGGACTCGAGTTTTCTCATCTTGGTTACCCTGTAACCCTGACCTTTGAACTTTAACCCCTAAATCAACAGGTGTCTTCCTTTTCTCAAATGAAAGCCATCCCTAAAGTGTGATCAAAGAAGGTGATAAAGATCTCAAGATATACATGTAGTGTGGAAATTTATGCGGGGGGGGGGGTAAAACTAATTTTAAATATTTAATACTTACAGGCTATTACTAGATTTATTGCTTTGCTATGTTTTCTTGGTGCTAGTTCACAGTCCAAGGACGTATCATTATTTAAGATAATAAAAAAAACAACAACATGATCCCAGTCTGACACTTTAGTCTACTTCTGACAACTGGAATATTATCCTTCTTCGTCTTTGACTTGGACCAAGATTGAAGGACATCGGAGCAGGAAGGGAGACAAAAATTGTGCAATACAAACAAGCAAGTATTGCATAATTCAAATTAGTTTCCCCCCAACCCCAACCACCACCATTTTAATAGCAGTAATACATTACTTACTATTGCTGCATTACTGAATTTGCCAGCCCAGTGCAATATATAAGCTGTCAAGCAGACTTGCTATTAACATGTCTGTGCTTGTGTATTTTTGAATTTTAACCGCTTTAACAATTTTAGTCATATCACTATGATGTTGGCAGTGTGGCAGTTTATAGTGATGTCTAGCACTGGGGCATCGTGCCAGACATGCTGCATCATGTCCCACCTGGTCACATTATCATGACACCAGGCTGACCAGTCCTAACACTAACCTCTTAATGCTGAGTGCAAAGTGAGGCAGTTGCAAGTACCATTTTATAAGTCTTTGGCATGACTCGACCAGGGTTTGAACCTGCAACCTCCTGCATTTGAGGCTGATGCTCTAACCACTTGGGCCACCAAAGAGGTAGGACATACCATTAATATTAGTAGGATGTTCCACTGCTGACTGCAGGATGTCCTTGATGGGCTGATACAATTGGACACAAAGCATAAATACCCTCACTCTGGTGCACCAAAGATCAAAGGTAAAATTATGAGAAAGTGGAGGATGAATTCAAAACATTCATGGCATCATCCAAAGAGGAATGATTCAAGAAGGACTAAGATGCAGCAGTAGCCATAACTTCATGGACTTTTTCATTAAAGAGATCTCTTTCTCAATAGTCTAAACAATTGACCTCATGATGGTGGCTGCTGAAATATCAGAAGCATTTTTTCAAGGGAGAAAATGACAGTTTCTACTGTGGCATTAACAGCTGAATGACTGGTCTCTGGAGCCCAGTCTTATTAGTTCTGAAACATGTGGATGCAACTCTACAGTGGAACCCACAGAGAACTTGTGATTATTAGCCCTTAATGGTGAATACTGAGCAATCTTTATCTTTAAAGAGAAAAAAAGGAAGAAAATCAATGCATTTCCTACTACACAAATGGTTTGGTGTGTGAATTTAAGACCATTTTTCAGCACGTGATAGGCTATACATGGCAGGCAGTATATTTGGTGGTGGGAAAACCCTGAGAAAACACCAGGAAGAGCCACTGACCTATGGGAAGCTGCTGGCAAGTTTGATCACATACTCATATTGACTGAGCCAGGACTCAAAACCATGCAGACAGCCAAGGCCACTCTGCCACCCACTATAGCACATAGTACTATCAATTCTCCACTAGGTATCATAAACCTTCAAAGCTAATTGTTTCTAGCATAAACTATGCATTTGGCAACCTTGTTCAAAGACTGGTTTTAACAGATAGCTTGTCTGATATGAGCCAGGCATGAAGATGGAGGCTTGTAGATGTGCTGTACATGAGACCATCATGTGCTGTGACAGCAGATCCCTCCTCAGCAGCAATTCCCTGGGATCATTGGCCAGCATGCTGAGGAGACTGTTGAACTGCAATCACTAGGACCTGTGGGGAGCTATCAGGATGAGCTGTCACTTGGACATCCAGGCTCTGTCAAGAACTTGAAGAAAAATGTTCTAAAAGGTGGGAAGTCATCGGTGAACAGGAAATCCTACTGCAGACTGAGAATGTCCACTGCACATGCCCTCTGATCTGGCACTAGAGACACAAAGAGTGAGCTTGCTGTTCAGCTTCATTGAGAACAAATCCACCATTCACCTTCAACACAGTAAGAAAGTGTTGCTATCAACTGGTATAGAGATCATTCCATGAGGACTGCCAGCCCTTGTCTGAACAACATGTCTGACAGCAAATACCTCTACTGGTTAACAACTCTAGAGGCTCAACTACACGCTGATTTATGGATGTTTATTTCACTCAGCAATATCTGATGATTATGGATGTTCATTTCCCTCAACTATATGCTGATTTATGGATGTTTATTTCACTCAACTATACACTGATTATGGATGTTTATTTCACTCAACTATACACTGATTATGGATGTTCATTTCCCTCAACTATATGCTGATTTATGGATGTTTATTTCACTCAACTATATGCTGATTTATGGATGTTTATTTCACTCAACTATATGCTGATTTATGGATGTTTATTTCACTCAACTATATGCTGATTTATGGATGTTTATTTCACTCAGCAATATCTGATGATTATAGATGGTTATTTCACTCCTGGTGATTTGTCAATTAATATTAATCATAAGGCTTATCACAATGAACATGGAATAAATATTGCATTATTTATTTTCTAGAAGATATCAAAAGAATTGGCCCTTACTGGTTGAACATGACCAATACTGCAAAAAAAACTGATAAATAAAACTTAGATACAACACTCGTTTTATCATCGAAAACAACGGTAAGTGCCCAGAAATTTGAATCAACAACATCCAATTTGCAACTTTTAATAAGAAGTGATATATTTTAAAAAATTGTCGTAAAAACAATTATCATTCTGCTGTAAAAATAACAACTGATGATATTCTGACCTATGATAATGACAGTAATGCCCACTGGTTGCTGTACATTAAAAAATAAATTCTGTCATGTGAAATTTGTATTCCTGTTCTATCACTTAATTCGGTATCTGGGTAATCATCATAAATTCAAACATGAATAGTGCCAATCGACTGTCACAGCTTTGCCCATGAGAGTTTCTGAGATCCTAATAAAGTTCTGACTATAATTTGATTTCCAATTTGCAGAAGTGTCTGCTCCATTGTTACAATCAACTGAAAATAGAATTGCTCTGTATTCTCATATTAACTATGTCTTTGGCATCAAATCAAAAAAAGGGGGTGGAATAGAACAAAAAAGTTGAAAGGCATGCAAATCCTACCCACACAGGAGTTAGCAATCATGGTACTGTGTCAGGTCAACTCATGCCACTGTTATAAATATTATTATGTAGGTATGTAATAATAACTAGTTGATTATCCTAATAATTCATAAATGTGATCAAAGACAGCAAATGAAGCAACTGACTGGAGTAATTGGTGCATGAAATGCTTTGTTTCACGGATATGGATCATTATGGAATATCAAGTTCCGTATGTAGTGAACTTAAAATTCCTGAACTGGTTCTCAGAGGTTTGCTCAAGGATAAGCAGAAATTTCACTATTACTTACAATGAAATTGCGGCATCAATATTATACTAGCAGAAAAAAAAAGTAAGAGCTTGTTGACGGTTTCTTTAATTAAATGTCCATAGTTTTTTGAAACAATAAGACTTGAATATTATGAAGCACTTTATTTTCTAGCATTTCAAATTTTATGGTTTGGGTAAAATAGTACATATTCATGTGTACCTAATTTTCTGGATTTATAATTTATAAAGAAAAATTCCCCAGAAAACCTTATGTATATGTCTCCAAAGACAATTATATCGACATTTATTTTCCCCCACATTTGCAAGCAAATAAATGCAATCATACTACAGTTATTAAGTTGATTACCACTACTGTAATGTAAAGTAATTTGGTTCTCATGTGTTCTTGAATACTGCAGTCAAAGCATAAAGTTCTCAAAAATTAGGGATTAGGTGCCTGAAAATGCCAAAGATTGTAAATCTCTTTTTTCCAAACAATCCTGCCAAAACCAAACAGTAGGAACCCCTTGTTGCTGGGTGACTTTGACCTTGTGGTCCAAAATTAAATCGGTAAAGTTCCGATTAATGCCAGTGTTATTACTGCATATACTGTGAAGGATAGTGCTGGAAGAAATGTCACAAAATGCACAAAACATAAACTGTAAAGACACTGACAGTGGAGATGTACACTGAGATCAGGTCTCGACTGACCTGAAAACATTACTCCAAACATTACCACCCTGATGCCAATTCACATTAGTGGTTTATCACATACATGACAAAGTTGCACTTTTTAGAGACCCGATTGAAATTGGCTTTGAGAAAGTGGAACTAATCTGCTGATAGTTTATTTAACAGTTAGATGATATGTGCAAAGAGGTATAGATAGCTGTGAATAATGCGTACTTTGTGAAATACAGAAGGTCACAGACAGGGATTAAATCTGCATGTATTACTATACATTAAATGTATAGTAATACATGGTCATTAGGTAGAGTTATCACAACCTTACATACTCATGAAATTTTGCATTTGAATTAAATTGTAATAAATTTGTTCACTCCTCATCATTCATGTACTTATCCTAATGTATATTTCACATTCTCTGCACTACAGATAACCAAGGTATTAAAACACAGAAAGAAGCTGGAGATGCATTTCTACTGCATAAGATGGGGGGGAGGGGGTGCCAGCATGGCAGATATTTCATTGTGACTTTAAATTCATGGTCCAGCTCACTCACAAAAACAACGAAAATTGGAACCCAACAAATTTTAAGTTTTTCACAGGATATCCATATTCACATACAAGAAAACAGTGACATGATACACCATGTGTTTTTCATGTAAAGGCAATTTATACAGAAAAGTGAATAACACCATTAGAAAAAACAAAACTTTTTATTGACAATTATTCCCAACACGATTATAAATTGAGTATATAATGATTAAAGTCACCCCTCCCCCCTTGTTGATGTTCTGCTGGTATGGCACCACTATGCACGAGTTATTGAGGATACTAAAGCACTTGAGCCTGCTGTAATATACTAAAGCACAGAAGCCTATTCTAACACAAAAAGGCACAGAAGCCTATTGTAATAAACTAAAGCACAGTATTTCTGAATGAATCTGGCACTACTCAGATTAAAACTATGACCAACCTTTGGAAAGTGATGGACAATGATATTTAGGGCATGTTTCTTCATATCTGTGGCTTGGATTTTGTCTGCCGCCTCCAAGATCTGATAGAAAATATAAAGATAAAATAATGAAGAATCTCAACAACAAAAAAATGCTTCAGAAATTTTAGAAATTACCTGTCGATCTGGATGTCCATGTTCTACTAGTGCTTTTGAAATAAAAAGAAAGCAAATGTTTGTCACAAATGTATCACTGTAACTGCATAAGAGTCACCTAATGAGTCTCATATAAATGCTGAGAGGTGTGCCACCTTCTGCAAACAGGTTTCATTCTGTTTTGATACTGAGATCAACCCACCTACCTAAGACAAGGATATACTGTGTTACATGAGTTGTCGCAAAGCATTTGTATACAACAACAATCTACTTGGAATTCTTAAGGCTGTTCCAGTAATAAAAGCATATTACCTGGGCAAGTTACTTTTAAATAGTCACCTGAAAATGCTACAACTGAAATCTTTTAAGATTTTCATTAGAATTAAGAGTAATAATAGTATATATCACATGTCTGAAAATAATAAAATTGTTAAAAAAAACGGTCTTCCCTGGGTACCATGTATGCTGAAATGTGACAGCCATAATTCATAAATGAGAAAAAAATTGTACTTTTTATGAATATAAAATGTAACACATTCAAGCATTTTTCTAGAATATCAGTATGCCCTAAATTCTGTATGCTTTTCATAACAAGTACAACTTACAAAAATAAATGTTTATGAAAAAAACCTGCAAAAACATTAGGCACAGATAAAGAAGGATGAAGTTCTTCAGCAATCTCCATACAAAGAAAGCAGGACAGACTAAAGTTGCCATCATAAGAAGGGTGGAGGGTATCTTGGTGGAGCAGGCAAGAGTGTCCCCCACAATCCTATCTGGCTGAAGGCTGGCTAAA
Organism: Megalonaias nervosa; assembly: GCA_016617855.1. Lineage (NCBI taxonomy): Eukaryota > Metazoa > Mollusca > Bivalvia > Unionida > Unionidae > Megalonaias > Megalonaias nervosa. The sequence continues at coordinate 20,858 of JAECUM010013269.1, read as the reverse complement.
GGTATTGGGTACATTTTTATAAACTATGCATTTTTTTAAGCCACAGTCTTTGATAGTTTTATTTGAAAGGACCAGTTACTAACAAAATGAATCAAAACAGTATGACACTATGTTTGAAAATATGACACATCCATACAGTCAATAGTCTTGCATGATGCACATTATTTGAATTTTAACAAGCTTTAACACTGAATCTCATTACTATTGACAGAAACAATGATGGCGCTGGTGGACTAGATGATAGGTGAAAGAGAAGACGAAGACTGTACTCTACCTGCACAACATTCTGACAGGTGACATTCATCTCCAAGTTATGTTTACAAAATGCCTGCAAGATTACAAAATAATATTATTAAAGTCAGTAACAAAATATAAAAAAATCACATGAGACATATCATGCATGTACCATTAAAATTTGATGACATGGCAGCAATTTCTTTGTGCTTTGCTCTCTTATTTATCAAACCTCTTCCCATTCTCCAATCCCCAAAGTAAAATCTCTCATACATATATACAATCATATTCCAGTCATGACCCCAAGTCTTATGCTATATTTCTCATTGTGTACAAGAACATTTATCATTACGCTAAATTTCTTTCCTGTATTGTTGTGGTATCTCATTAGGACGAATGTCTTGGTGTTCATTCTAATTGGTCTTTTTTATATCCAAGTTTTCATTGTAATGAGGTATAATATTCATGCAGCTGTAATACGAGATGCAAAATAACTGCCAATTAAATCCATAATTATTGTGTGGAAGCAAAAGTTGGTGGGTTCGACAATATGACAGCACAGGTCTTCTAAATGATGATGTAGATCAAATTCTGAAAAAACCATCAATAAATATTTGCATACCAAGGGAGTTAATGAAAAATCAGAGCTACATTGTGTTGATCTTTAATCAGCATGGGTGGGAAAGGAATGCACCTCTCTTAACAGAGGCAGATACAGAATTGAGAAAAAAAAATGAGTGTTTAGCTGCCCCATTGAGTACACAAGTAATGTACAAGACTGACTCCCAAAGCATGTATGTCAGCAGGGGTCTAAATGGTAGGTCTAGCTATACTAAGCTTGCTCATCTGAGCAATTTTTTCCATACTCAACCTAGTGCCAATGTCACCAGGTCAAGCATGGAAAAAAGCTATGATGTTAGGAACAAGCAGCTGCATACTGTGGAACCATTTCCATACAAAGAATCATTTCTACAAACTTATGTCTCTTTTGACAACTGGAACTTTGTGGTGAGAAAGCAAATTTTATAGCAAATTTTGTTCTCCGAGAATATTTACTCTCTCACATTAACATTAGGAATATAAATCTGCTACCTCAAATCCAGCCCTACCAAAGGACAAAGAGAAGTAACACTTGCATGTAACCTCTTCTTGCTAGGTGTCACCAGTTTTTAAGCCAAGCAAACTACTAATGAGGATGCTTGGTTAGGTGGCACTCTACAGTTTCATATTTTGCATAGGGTTAGAATTTTATAGAAAAAGAATTTCCTGGGTTTCCTCACTGGTTATACTGGCTATTTAAAAAAGACCTTGTATATCTGAGGTATTGTTCAAAGAATCTTTAATTCCCTTTATTTTGGTGTATGATTGATGGGTGTAATATGGATTATAGACTATATATACAGCTTGGCCTTACTCTAGATGTGCACCTTTAAAAAACCTGCTTGATCCACTTGGTCATTTTCACTTCCTGGTCTTCAGAGGTAAATTGTGAAGAAAAAAAAAGCCAAGAACCTTTTGTACATTATTTTATATTTGGTAATTCATTCATTGCACTTTCAGAAGCTGGTATTGTCAAGTCTGGCAAAATTCATTTTCCCTATTTTAATAGATGCTAAAGATAGTGTACTTTAGACTAATTCAGGCTGATTTTTTGAGCACAGGGGAGCAGTCATTTTAGTTAGCTGTGTGCTTAGATCATGTACAATTTCCACAAAAGTACAATATCCAAAGAAATGTCAGCCACATTACATCAAAGCAGCATAGAGGTATGCCAACATTCTCTTCACTGTGCATGTTTCAAATGCAAATAACTTCACCTTACATACGTCACTCTCTCAAAAGTACATAATAAGTGGTGAGCACCCCCTTAATAAGGTGGTTGGGAGGGTCTTCAAATAATGTGATTGTGAAATGTATTCTTGGAGAAACATAATTTACTATAAAATTTGCATTCTCCTTTCAATACATTACCTGATCATATTAACATTAGAAGAATAGGTCATAGGTGGAGGCAATACTTACCACCCTACCTATCCCTCAGGTATCTTTCTGGAGAAAAAAATTGGACTCCCTATGTGAAAAATAATCCATTTGCTTAAGGCAAGACAGCCTATGGTCACATGATCTGTGACTGCTCTATCAGATTAAGATGATACTGAAGAGGCTGTTTTGGTCTAATTAGATCTGGTGGTTGTCTGGACCACAGCCACAGGCCCCAACTAATTTTGATTCTGTCTTTGCAAAGCTGAATGCCTGAGATAAAATGTCAAGAAGGTTGACTGCATGCCAGCCAACAGTTTCTGTGATTTCTAGGATCAAAACATGCATTCATATGTGAAGCATGCAGTGATCAATCTAATTTCATGAGCTTAAATCTTCATGAAGTGACTTTGAGTTATTGAGACGTCAGAGTAGGCTGAGCATGTAACACTGACAACATGAAGAGTGGGCTTGAGAAGTGATATCCAGCTTTCCCATCTTCACATAGAGAAAGAGTTGTTTTTTGTTGCCATGACTTGTCTCTGTGCATTTCAAGTAGTGCTTGAGGGCATAGAAAGGATCTTGTATGGCTGTTGCTCTGAACTTATCTGTAGATGAGAGGGAGGATATTACAACTCTCTGATTGCCCACTGACAGAAACCAGTTCTTGGCCACTAAGTTTCGTTGTGTAATGTGGATCACCAAACCATCCAATCTGAACTGAAGATAGCTCAGGTTGAATGAAATGGCACGTTGAAGCTAAAACTATTAGGAAATAGGTTCTGTATGATAACAGCTTCAGCAAGATTTGGGCTAATGGCTCGAATTTCTCTAAGTTGAGCCACATTATGATGCAGGACAGATTCCATTTTGGAAACAGGGTGAGAGATTTCGGTAATGATGACTGTTGGGGTTTAGTACCAATGACTCTATCCAAGGGGAGACCACTCAGGACAAACTTCCTGCTCAACAAGACAATGTTGTAGCACTGTTACTGTGAAAACAAACAAAATGATAATAGTCTCATATAGCACTGGAGTGCTGGATTTGCAATGTAGTGGATGTTCTCCTAACATATTATGATCAGATAATGTATCTGAAGAAAAGAAATTATGATTTTCTTTGAAGTCCAATCAGTAAAGTAAAATCAGCTGTGTGATATCTATAGCAAACTATTGTAATTTCTCAATACAATGCTGTTCATGGTTGCCAAAAGTGGACTAGTTTATAGGTGATGCTGCCTTATATTGAGGTATTTTAAGATAATATCAGTATGAAATAAGATAATATAATATAATATAATATAATATAATATAATATAATATAATATCAGTATTAAATAATGAAATGGGATTCATGATGGAACCCAAGCATTACACCTATGATTCCATGGGCATGGTAAACTGTTCAGTCCTAAAACCCAAGTCTGGGGGACTAAAACAATGTTCAGGAGACAAGGAAAAACCCTGTGCAAGATCTTAAATTCTGGATGGACATGATGCTACATGTCTGTGGCATGATGTCCCAGTGCTAGACATCACAATAAACTGCCACGCTGCAGACATCATAGCGATATGACTAAAAAATTGTTAAAGCTACATTAAAAATCCAAATCACTCACTCGAAATTCTGAGTTGTTTCCTCTATGAAAAGCTCACAAGGTGGATGTGCATTTTGCTGCTGTGAAACCTTTAGAAAGTCCACTTTTCATGTCTAAAGACTGTTCCAGTAAAACAACATTCATTTTAGAGTATTCACTAGAGATGCAATTTAGTATTTTGTATCAATTTCAAGTAAATGAAGTAACTAAATTGACATGGCATTAAGTTTTTCTTTTTAAAGAAAACTGCCTTTTCTAGGTACCATGTTATGTTTAAATGGAACAGCCATAATCAGTTTTCAAATTCCACACTTCGATTTGGATTGGAATTAGGTAGTCTTTGTAAATGGCCTTTTAAAATATCAGATCCTGGACTAAATCAATGTTTCAAAATAGAACTGGATTTTGGTTTTGAATGGTTATTCATAGGTTCCTTATTTTCAGTGCTGTACAGATCTGATTTCTCAAAACATTGTACCAGTTTTGATCAGTTATCACAATTGTGCTAGACATATAATGAAACAGGAAAACTAAACATTTACATTTTGTTTTTTACTAGAAAGATTATAGTTCCATAGCATCTGTTGATTATAATACTTCCTAAAAAGGATAAGACATTAAAATATTCTGCTCCTACATCACTCCTATTCATCATTGCTGATATGAACATGGACAAGTGCCATTGGATATGGAAGTCAGAATGTACAAGTTGCTTCATTAATCTACATACATCTGCATAATGGACAACACTAAGAACATTCTGTGATTTTCAAATAACTACAATAGATGAAAAAGTATGCTTAAGGGGTGCATAGTGGTCAAAATTTGGGGGACATCAGAAAAAAATTACAGGAACCCCCCAATCCTGCATTCAAGGTGTAACTCCATACATTATACATTATTTATGTGTTTCCATATCATAACTGAAAGCAGCTTCTACTTAATGGAAACAAAATCTGATATTCCTAGACTGTGCACAAATAAAATCTTCTTATGAATTTTTTTCAAATTATATGCAAATGAAGTTTATGAACCACAGACCTATGCTGTTGATGCTGTCTTAAACTTGAGCAAGTTTTCCTTCTGTGAATGTTTCCAAACAATAATTTTATTCTAATAAAAATAGTTGTGTACCAATGAATCTAATAAATTTGTATTTCAGGTTGACAGCCATGTACAAACATGTGCATTATGTTGACTGTAGACCAGATGTAAAGTTTACCTGAAGTCTGCTATTGGTGAATCCATAGAAATAAGGAGCAGGAAAGAGGTAAAGGGAATCCTCTGGGGGCATAGTCACATCACCATAGTAAATGTAACGGAGAAGACTATCAAACGCCTGCTGAGAGGGGACCATCTCACCAATTGCTATCTAAAATGAAACAAAGCAATAATTGACATTGAAAATAATAAGCTAAATGCATAAGATTCTAAAACAATGGTAACATATAGCAAAATATATAAGTAAATACTGACTGTAATAAATGATTTGTGTAACATATTCCTTACTGGTAAATGTAACTACATTCTTCCATTTCACTCAACATTAAAATTTATAAAACTGCAGAAATAACAGGAAAACTACCAATAGTGTATAACTGGATTTGCAAATCATGAAATATAGATCACAGTGACCATGTGTTCAATGACGGATGTAATAGTATTTGTGACACAAATGCATGCCAAGTAAGATGATTCCATGGACATAGTGCCCAAGAAAATGAGCTAAATGGTTAACACAAATCACTTGACCATGAAATATAGGTCACAGTAACCTAACACCAAGAGGCATAGTACTCCATATAAAACATCTAAATACTAAATTATGAAACTTCATGAGCAACAGTCTGAGAAAATGGTCTATATGTAAACCTCAACACTCAGAAATTGAGCTCAATGCAAAGGTAAGCAAAATTCAATGAACCATGAAATATAGGTTACAGTTAGTTTTCAGTGATGTCTGTAATACTCCTTATGAAAACAACCAAGCTATTTCATGTTTTTCTAAAGGCAATAATGTTTGAGAACTTAACAAGAATATCATAATGACATTATACACCTGCCTTATGTTTAATGCTCCTCAAAGTAGACAACTGAAATTTTTGTTCAGAAATGACTTCAAATCAGTGACCATGACTTCTGCCCTATTAAACCCAAACTTGATAGATTTCTTTCTTGCCCTGAGTGTAAGCCATCCAAAAAATTTGGTCCAGGTCTGTTATTTAGAACAAATGTTATTGTACATAAACAACTGTTTTTCTTTCATCAAAAGTGACCTTAGCCCATGACCTTTTGACCAACAAATCTGTTGGCTTCTTCCACACCCCAGTGCAAGTCATCTAGAATGTGGTCTATACGTATGATGTAAAACTAATGTTATTGTGTATTAACGATTTTTATTTTCAGTCAAAATGGCCTTGACCTCTGATCTACTGACCCTGAAATCAATAGGCTTCCTCCTTACCCAAAGTGCAAGCCAACAACAAAGTATGGTAACTACAGGGTTGCATCTAGGATTTGATAAATGTGGAGTACTTGCCCCCACTGAATCCGAAAAAAAAAGGGGGGACCAACGTAGCCATAAGGGGGGGGGCCTTCCAGTATGGTGTAATAAAACCTCAATGTATTCAAAAAGAGCAACAGCAAGTATAATAAGTGCATGAAATGCATGTCATATCTTCTGTATATTATAACACTTAAAGCTGAAATCAAAGTCTTATGTTTTCTAATACCAATATTCTATCTACACACTAACCATTAAAGAATCAAACCATAGACTGCAAATAGTGTCACTCCTCTGACCAACCTTAATGCACTTCCTGCGTGTCACATGCTCAATTCCGATTTGTTACAAATTCATACTATGAAAAATCAGAAGACTCAAAGCACATATTTTCCTTTCATGGATGAGAAACACCAATTTTTAAGGAAAAATCCAAAGCTAAAAATGAATTAGGGAAAGTGTATATTGTTATGTATATGTAATTAAATTGCTTGTGTGTTAGTTTTAAAATTCTTTTATTATTTTAATTTTGTTTCATTACATTTTATTGTAATGATTATTTTCACGGGACTCAATATTTTTTTCAGTAAATTTAGTTTGTTTAGAACGTAAAAGCTATTACATTAGCACTATTTTTAGCTCACTTTGGTTCTTAGAGTTTGTAAACATCTAGTGATAACGATTGGCTATTTCCAAGGTCATTTTGACCTGCATGTTACCTGGACTGTAAACAATCTTTCTTTTTTTTATATATTTTCAGTGTGAGAATTTGGTTCTTAGATAGGGCAATTCTAGCTACATGACAATTGGCATTTTTTTTAATTACGCTGTTCGATGTTAAGAGACCACGTGACTCATCTCGCGAGACTGAAATGATATTTTAGTTGGGTTTAATACTCATTCTTAGTGAAATTTTGTCAGTCGTTCTTAACACCTTGAAGGAACAAGGTGTTTCTAATTGTTGTTGCCAGATTGTTTGAAGTTCATCTATTTTTTGGATTTAATAATTTATTCTCTAGAAAACTAAACAAGTGTACATTTTTATAAAAAGTTCTGGGAGAAAGAAATTCAGTGGAAATTTATTCTGGAGTTTAACGGAAACATTATAAACTATGATTCAATCGAGGATCTGTTACCATCAGTACAGACATTTGACATCATCGCCTCCATATTGGAATTTCATCGAGATTCGAACCCAGATTCTATTAGAACTGTTTAGTGACAGGACTTGTATTTTTCAATCTAAGGATTAAATTTTGGATTACATTCACAAACCATAAGTCCTATTTCCTATTTTTACATTGTTTTCTAGGGAAATAAATTATTTTGTTAAAATTTACAAAGCTTGTTGGCTTCACTCTATCCTCTTGTTATTTTTGTATGAGCCTACATGTAACAATATACAGTTTCTATAACAGTTAACTCTTAACTGAAACATATATACATCTACATCTAGACTGACTGTAATTGTGACTGCATTATTCTGCAAATATGATCACTATTTCCTAAATAGCCTCCTGTCATTCTTCATCCTCCACTTTACCAATGTCTTGTTAAAGTTGAAGTCTCTCAGAGGAGGTCCTTCAATTGAAATCATCATGAGTCTGTTGAGAACCCTTTCTTCTAGAAGGCTTCTTCCTGCAGTTTTTGGTTCGATTGTGATTGCTGAATTCTCTCTCACAGTCAGCAGTTTTGTATGGCATAACCATGGCCACTGATGCTAAATGAAGAAGATTTGGAAATGTGTCCGCATGATGTTGATGTACAATCTGCCAGAGTCTGCACATTTTGTCTCTAGGGTACGTTTCTCTTTTAATGACAGTCTCAGCAAGAGACCACTCTGTCAAAACATGTTTTGGGTCACACAAAGGAGGACTGATAGGTTCTTTTGATTTCTTCTCCTGACCAAAATGATCACAGAACTTTTATCTTGTCATAACCATACATTTCTTGTTCTTCAGGAGATAGGAATGTGAGGTTACATAGACCAAGAACCTCAAATGCTGTTGCCACCTGTGCTCTTTGGAAATCTTGCAGCCATCTCCACCTGCAAATTTGTAACAAATTCATGGCGAAGGTTACATACATCATCTGAAACTGTTTTCAATGTGCTCCTGTGTAACTTGAGTTCAACGCCATTTTAAGTGATTTTAGTTTTGTCACCATCCTTAGATGATTTCAATTTTTCAGACATACAGGTCTGGTGATAGGATTTTCCTGTGTCTGCGTTCTGTAAGGTAGAATTCGAAATATCAAGTGCTGGTGACACAGCTGCTATATCCAAGTCAGATTTCTGTAATAGCATATGTAGCTGTGCTAAGTGAGGTATGATATCCATCATAATATTCAAGCATGCCACAAATCTGTAGTCTATGAGTTTGTTCAACAAGTCTTGACACTCTTTCGTCTTGTTATTCTTTTTGAAATAATTCACGAGAGCCCCCCAGCTGTGAAAAATTGCATATAGTGCATCATAAAATGCCACCCATCTAATTGCTTGTACCTCTCTGACTTTCAGTTGAGGACTGTCCAGAACGTTCTGATTTCCTTCAATTCAGCTGTTCTGTTGGCAGATTTATTAAAAAAATAGTACATGTCTTTAACTGTGCCTTCAAAGGTTTCCTTGAGGTACGGAATGTTTTTCGATGCATGAGAGGTACACAAATTCAATTTATGAGCCATACAATGAATGCTGATCAAGTGAGGGCTTTTCTCCTTGAACAGTGTTGCTACACTACTTTTGCGACCTGTCATCATTGATGCCCCATCACTGCCAAAACCAACAACTTTTTCAAGAGGAATCTCTTTCTTTTCCAAGAACTGGACTTCTTTGAAAAGAACTTCAGCAGTGTGTGATTGGCCTTCCATTGACACATTACCAAGAAAATGAGTTGTAGAAACAAACATGGTTGGTTCAATGATTCTGGCATAAATGACCAGTTTCTTGGTATCTGAAATGTCTGTACTCTCATCATTTAAGATGCTAATGAATGGACTACATTGTACTTTCTGCAATAACTCAGATTCTATCACCGTTGCTATGCAATCCTGGAAAAAAATAAAGCTCGATGATAAATCAAAGTATAAAAGTATTGTATTATTATCATTATTATTATTACTATTATTATTATTATTAAAGTATTTGAGAAATGTAAAACAAGATACTTAAAAACCCCAAAGTAAAATGACCAAAATCAGATGCTGCAAGAACCTTAATCTAAGATCATGGAGTGTCTAAGGATGTTGCCCTGTGATAATTCAGTCATCATTTAAAGAAATCCCATCAAGGTGTTTAAATGCTAAAATAATTTGGCACTAGTCTCTCTCTCTCTCTCTCTCTCTCTCTCTCTCTCTCTCTCTCTGTCTCTGTGTTAACTAAAGTCATTCAATTATAGTAATGAAGGAAGTGATTATGCCCATCTGTATATGATGATTATAAAAACAAAAAAAATGTTGGCATTATATACATCATTGATAGGTCCCTACATATACACAATTGTGATATAAGCAGATCAGGGTCAATGTCATTTGCTGCAATGATCATCAGAGCAAATAATAATAACTTATTTGCTAAAGCATTATATAAGTTTCAAGTGGTGGGATTTGTCCGACTACTGTATGGTATCACGATGTCAACAGCAACTCCTTGCATGCTCAGGAAATTATCCAAACAAGAGCGACTGTATCATGATTTCAAACACATGAAAACCCATTACAGTGATACTGAAATGTGACCTGCCTAGGCAGGAAATAATTTCATGACAAAAGAAACAGGTACCAATAATCCAGTTGATTAAAAAAAGAAAAACATTATCCACCATTAAACATTAACAGGAAGTTATGACAACGAGCTACCGAATGCCAGCCTCTGTATCAAACAAGCTCTTCCGACCCTTCTTATTAACCAATCAGAATTGAGCACATGACACACAGAAATACGTGACGTATTTACAACTATACAAGTACAACATATTTGCCGAGAATGACAACTGGGAATTTTACAGCGAAAAAAATAATAAAATAATGCATTCTTCATGAAAAAATGCACACAATTCTTATTTTTTGCATGATTTTGCCCACATAGGATTAAAAATCTTGCAGGAAATCTTAAATTTGGGGGGGATTTGCACGATCGCACGTCCTAGATGCAATCCTGTAACTACAGATAGTGAAGAACTCAAGTACATGTGCAGAAACCATTTTTCTTCTTTCGGTCAGAGACCTCGATCTTGGACAGAAATTATAGGGGTTTTTTCTTATCACAAATGTACATGGTGGACGTCTTTAGATACAATGTGAAGCAAAATTGGTAACAGATGGATAGATAATAGCATAACATAATGTGTTCTGCATTATGGGCATATAAAAAATGACCTAAACATCAACCCTAACTGCAGTGCTGACACCAGATGAACAGAATGACAGATGGATGGAATTCATCAATCTATAAACCAAAAACACTTTGCAATCTGCCCAAGTATATGGTTCATGTTGATTAAACATATAGAATGTATCATGTTATACTAGCACAATGATAATATATTTGTAGTTAACATCTTTTGTCTCTTTCATCAGCTAAATACAAAGGTTTAACAAATCTAATGAAAATTTGCAAGAATTTTCAAGGTACCTTCACAGTTCCATTTTCCGGCATGAAGGATCGGAACATGGACTCAAAGTAGCTGCACCTGGCAGCCAGTATAGCCTTGTGGGCTGGGATTGGAACCCCATCCAGCAAGAGGGTGATGTCACAAAACTCCCCACCTGTTTGCTTCAGGAACCTCTCCAAATCCTTTTCTAGAGAGTTTGCTGAAATGGACATAAATCAGCTTCATGTCCACTGTGTAAAGTCTTTCAGGTCTACAGAAATCCCTTATTTGAGAAACCTCTGCTATGAATGACCATCCCTCATTTGCAACTAAAATCATAATGCACTGATCAATTATTGGAATGCACTATCATAAGCAACCAACTACTGGAACAAGCATCAGCCATGATTTTTGGCAAAATACACATTTTGACACTGCTTTGAACAAATGAATCACAAAAAACATCTACAAACATTATTGTCCCTTATATAATCCTTTGTAATCAGGATTACACAGTTGAGCATACATGCAGAGTGCAGATTGTTCCAAACACATATGCATACAAATGAGCAAAAATGTTGAGTATGGTTACTGGTTTTGTTAGATTTATAAGGTGCATTTGTATGTTAACACCATAAACCAAACTTGAGTAGTTGTCACAAACTGCCACTGTAGAGCCATAGTTATCAGAATCCATATAATGATTAACCATTTCTAGATGATTAGCAATCATGATCAAACATAGTCAAAGGTTCACATTATTTGTTCCTCTGTTGTGAAAACCTGCAAAATATCAATAATTCATCAAGAATGATCTTTTCACCCTGTTTTCACTATAGCTCAATGGATACTGCCTTAATTCATTTGTCTGTGGATGTACGATACATTTTACACTGTTTTCAAACAAAAACAGCCTGTTTAATCCAGAGTACCATACATGGCACATTATAGACCTGCCCCGTGTTTAATAGTCCCCTATGTCGATAACTAAAATTTTTTTGCAGAAAGAAAATGTGTATGTATCTACATACATAGTGAGAGGTCTTGATGAGGCTCTGGAAGAGTGCGGGGCTGTGGCAGAGTTTTCCGGCGGATAACCTCCACCATCAGTGGCTGGTCCAATGTCTCAAAGTCCTTGCTCATAATAATTTGCTGGTAGTTACTCTCCTTCACAATGAACTTCAAGCAGTATTCCTTGTAAAGATAGACATGTGAATTACACATTGTACCACAACTAAAAAAGTAATGTGCCACATGATTATAATAAGTAACATACTAAAACATTTTGAATAATAAAATAGTTTCAAGAACTCTTCCATTGTGACATCAGCTTATGTTTTATGGCACCGACTTGTATTACAAAAGTTGTTGACATGTTCGGAAAAGAAAGTTTTAAAAATGCATTGGAAAAGAGGTAATAGTATTTTATTTCATTATGAAAATGAAAATAGTGATTTATTGTTGAAAATATCCAATTTAGTGGTACAACTAAGGCAAGGGTAAAATCACTATTTACATCTTCAAATAAAAGAAAGATGTTATCCCATCATTAAAACTATGGTGCACTGACAGGACACTATGAATGACATTAAACTGACAGGACACCATCAATGATATTAAACTGAGTGGACACCATCAATAATACTAAACTGACAAGACACCATCTATGACATTAAACTCATTGGACACCATCAATGATATTAAACTGACTGGACACCATCAATAATATTAAACTGACAGGACACCATGAATGACATCAAACTGACTTGACACCATCAATAATATTAAACTGTCAGACACCATGAATTATATTAAACTGACAGGACACCATGAATGACATTAAACTGACTGGACACCATGAATGACATTAAACTGACTGGACACCAACAATAATATTAAACTGACAGGATACCATGAATGACATTAAACTGACAGGACACCATGAATCACATTAAACTGACAGGACACAAACAATAATATTAAACTGACATTACACAATGAATGACATTAAACCAACTGGACACCATTAATGATATTAAACTGACAGAACACCATGACTTACATTAAACTAACAGTACACCATGACTTTCATTAAACTGACAGGACACCATCAATGATATTGGACACCATAATAACCAGTGTATCCCCTAGGGGTGTAAAACTGAGGGTTAAAAAAAACCCTTGGTGTCAGAACTGGGGGTCAATTAAAAAATGTGGGGATCAAAAATGTACTGACATTTTCATCTGACACATACTTTTACAGCTTGAAATAGGATATTGCAACTTGCCAAACATGCTCTCCCTCTCTCTAAAAATACAAATAAACAAACACACACAATTAACACACAAATGCATTGTTCATTCATAGGATAATTTTATTAGTTCATTTTCCTATTAGTATAAAGTTGTACTTTTAACAGTCTCCTTATAATCTCTTTGTAGCGATATTATAGACCAGCACATTCATATAAACCAATACAAAAAGCCAAATAAATCTTTCTAACCAATTGACAGTTAATTTACTGCCTGTCATAAAATGCGTACTATCATCGGTTTCACTGTACTTCGTCCTAAAACTCATTTATCCAAAATCAAAGCGGCTAATGATTTATCTTCTCCTTAATAAGCTACACTTGAACTTTTAGATCTTTCTTTCGTTGCAGCAAAGTTAAAAACCAACAAAATCTGCAATGACTCCCTGATTTTGTAATCCAAATAATGGATTTGTCTTTGCAAGTTTACTGATTTCTTTGTTGTGAAAGAATGTCTTGGGTGATAATTTTTTCTACATTTATCTTGTGGCGAACAAGGGCAGATTTTTAAAAATTCTTAAACCCTGTCATGAAAGGATTATTCACTTTTGCAGTCTTCGCAATCACGCGATCAGAAGTCACACTGGTAATCCCAATGGACGTGCCGTATTCCAGTCACAGGAATTATTTTCACCATTTTTCATTAAAGTTAGATCCAAAGCTACTCTTTTGTGTTCTGCTTCTTTCACTTTCGTGGCTAATGATTCTTAGTGCATGCCGTTTTAATCTGGAGATCACTTTCTAGTGCAACAAGCATTGAGGTTAAACATCTGGTCGACATCTTGCTAAGCTCGATGGAAATCGCGTGAGAGCTCGCGAGAGTAGGGGAAGCTACTCCATCATAGCATTGCCTATGCTAGTCTGGTTCTCTATTTCATATGCTCCGTATAGCGGAATGCAACACAGGGAGTATACGAAACAGGCAACCAGACTATGCCTATGTGCGAAGCAACCAAGATGCCGTACCTCATCCAAAGCATTGGATATTAAGTAAATCCTGATTGCATTTTGCAAATCCTTTGCGTCAAAAAAATGCATGGCAACAAAACATGTGCGTCAATTTTCTCCAGCATGCGTCCCTGATGCACAAATGTGCGTAAAGGGAAACACTGATAACATTAAATAATGATCAGTAAATTCTTTCCTACTTTTAAATTATAAAGCAGAACATAATCACTGATTAAAATGCACACCTCTATCAAGTTTTTTAAGTTGTTTCCCCACCGCCACTGTAAACATTAATTTTCAGGCAGAAAATAAATTCAGACTAAAGTGACCTTGACCTACAAAAATGTTGCCCCCTGTGAAAGAGCATGAAAGACAAAAAAACAATAAATGTACCATATTTTATATTATTTCAAAGAAGAGATATCACAATAAGCGGCTAAGAACTGACAGCATCTGAGTGTACATCTTTTTTCTTCTTTATTTGTTGTTTTCTACTCATGGTTATGGCATTCACTAGATGAGTGGAATTTCCAGCTATGAAGTAATGGATCAAAATTTGTCACCAGTAGTGGTTTGTTGTATTTTACACCTTTATCAAACATAAAACAACCTGTTTAATCAAGAGTACTATGCATGGCACATCTCTTTCCTTTTGATTCTGACATCAAAAGACTTATTCCTTATCATAAATGCAAGCAACCTCAAAGTCTGGGACTGGTCTGTTATGCAGTGTTATTGGGTGAAAACCAGTTTTCTGCTTTCAATTAGTGACTTTGACTTGGACCTTTTTATCCCAAAATCAAAAGCCTTCCTCCTTACAGCAATCCACAAAGTCTGATTCATGTATGTCATGCAAAACCCATGTTAATGTGTGGAAACCATTTTAAAATTTTCTTTTAATCTGAGTTACCCTGACAATAGACCTTTAGATTTCAAAATCAACAGGGTTCATCATTACATCCAGTGCATGCCACCCACAAAGTTTGGTTCAGGTATGTCATGCAGAACCCATGTTATTGTGTGGAAACCATTAGACTTCAAGATCAACAGGGTTCTTCATTACACCAAGTGCAAGCCATTCACAAAGTTTGGAAACCATAGATAACAAAAAGTTCCAGTCATTGTGCATAAACCTTTCTGCTGGTCAATTTTAGTTACTATGCAGAAATCATTCTGCCTCTTTCAGTCACAGTGATGTTTGAACTTTTGACTCTGAAATCAACAGGGGTCTTTCTAAGTCCAAGTGCAAGCTATCCACAAAGTTTGGTAACTGCTGATGGAAGAGAACTCAAGTTATTAGGAAGAAAGAGTTTTCATTTTGTTAGATTGAAATCGATGTGTTCTTCTTTACCTCAAGTGCAAGCCATCTCCAAGGTTTGAAAACTGCTGATGGTGGACAACAAAAGAAACTGTGGAAACCAACTCAGTAACAGACAGATGGATGGACAGACAACATAACATAGTCATGCTCAATTGATAAACCTTTCAACTTACTGAAAAAAATTATACTGACATATATCTTGGCATATAAAATAATCAACTAAACCATTTTCAATGACAAAATCATATTTTATCAAGTTATTATTTTTTCAAAGTTAGTTTCCCATCTCAGTGAACATCATGAAGTTAATAACTTTTACTTTCATACTGAATTAATACTTTCCTCGCCCCCCACCCCCCCCATTCTAATATCACACTGATATGGGTGATTCAGACATTATGATTCTGAGTTGAATTCAAAAGCATGAAGAGTTGATTTAAAATTGGCACTTGCAATGTGAATCTCTTAACTTCATCATGTAAAGTTGTTTATCTTCTATAACCTTTTGCAGAGCTCCATCTGAATAGCCCATTCAATATGGCAAACTGCTGTGGGCGATGGAAATCTGGACATTGATCAGCAATTAAAAACATGCATCTTACAAATGTCATCATGCAAAGCCAATCATATTTTTCACCAACAAAATGTCCTGCACATAAAACAGCAATATTTTTATTTGGACAATATTTAAGATCAATGTGTTTGAAGAGTCCAGTATTTTTTTAATCAAGTAGAATTAATATGGCTAATTAAGTTGATACCAGGCAAATAACTATTATACTCAATCTGGTCAAAAATGCAAAGATCAGCATTTATAGAGATCCTGTCACTCATGGCAACTCATGATAAACTCATGATAAACTTGAAATTCTGAACTTTAACTTCTTAACTTTTCATAAGGGTAAATCATCAGTTTCATCCACTCATAAAGTTTTGTTTCAAGGTACAACAGTTTGTATACAGTGTGCAAAAAATATGTGGTCATGAACTGAATGCAAAGAATTTAGCCAACATTAACTTAATGCCCTTGGCACCCTTGATTGGTAGGTGTAATGAAACCCACTTGAAACTTCTGCACAGAACCTAAGAAGAATGAATAGTTGTGATGCTGAGATGCTGTATACATGTATATACTTGATATGTGTGGATGCTGATGTTGATGACAACAATAGTACAACAGTTCCCCTCTATGACCTCTCCCTCTCAACTACATAAGAAAAATAATAAAATAGTGATTTCAGCACATATGTACATATACTACCATTCATATATCTGTATGGTGATACATACCTTTAAGAAATCCAGCTTGAGACGTGCTGCATTTTGTAATGCCACCAAAACATTTCTGTGACCAATACTGGCTTCCAAATACTGTACACATAGCTGTTCCAGTCTCTCCATGTGAAACTAAGTGCAACAATTGATAGGGAAATTTCATCACAATGATGCTATCAAATCAATGCCTAAAGGAGTCATCAATAAGCAAGCACGGTCTACACAATATACCATACTTTGATTTGCCAATATCAATGTACATAACAAGAAAATCAATGTTCTGTACCATTATGATTTATCTAAAATCTGTTGAACAAAAGAGGAATACTAAATACTAGAAGGCTTTTTTCTAGAAATCTGTGGCCACATTTCTATGCTTTTTCTTGCAAACATCTTTGTTTCAATACAAATTTCTCGTTAAATGACCAATACTGCATCCATATCCAATTTATGTTAACTTGTTTGCACATCAGTTTGGGGGTTGATCTGCCTGTATTTACTGTTTAGTGCACATCAGCTTGGGGGTTGAACTGCCTGTATTCAACCTTTACTGCTGGGGGCTGAAAACTCTAAACTGAAAAAATATACTCAACCATGCAAATATGAATGTCATGTCAGATAAGAAATTCATTGTTTGGTTTGAAATCCAACCAACATGGCAGAGTTAGGGACAAATGGGTACCAATTGGGTTAGATATTACAAATTAATGAAACAAAATGACCAAGTTTTGTGCATTTTTCATATCACTGAGGCTAAATTTATGAATGTCTGCTGTATTGGCCCAATAGTTTGTGCATCATACAATAAAAGTGCTTTTTTTTCTGTGTTTCATATAGTTTACACAGCATTTCTATCACTGATGTTTGTAATGTTATTGTAGGTTTAAACCATTTTTCAGCAAATGATAGGTTATACATGGCAGCCAGTGCAACTGGTTGAGGAAGAACCCAGAAATACCCAAGTAAGAACCAGCAACACACAGGGAGCTAATGGCATGTTTTTTCACTTGAACACATTATCTGAGCCCAAGACTTGAACATACATGGAAAAAGGTGAGAGGACAGTTATCAGTAAAGGTAAGTGCTTTGACAACTTGGCCACCTGAGGCTCCATATCTAATATAATATATAAGTTGAACTCATTGTCATACAATCTACTGAACTTAAAAATTTAATAAAAAAATTGTAACATATAAAAATAAATATGCTAAAGAAGAAAGAAATAAAGGTCTTTTATGGTATGGCCAATTGGCAGAGATCATATAAAGATCACTTACTTGTAGAGATAATCTGTAGACATCCATCATAAGTATGGTCACCTCATTACTATTGGGATCCTGACCTGCATTATATAAGACAAAAAATTTACTTGTTGTTGTTATAGGGTTTAACGCCATTTTTCAGCACAAAATAGGCTATACATGGCGGCCAGTATTAATGGTGGAGGAAGAACCCAAGAAAACCCCAGAAAGAACCACTGACCCATGAGAAGCTACCGGCAAGCTTTCTCACTTACCCACATTGGCCGAGCCCGAGACTCGAACCCACGCAGACAGAGATGAGATGGTAGTGATCCGTAACGGTGAGCGCTTTAGACCACTAGGCCACTCAGGGCCCCAAAAATTTAGTTGTAAACATGGATCCAATTAAAACTGAATACATAAGGTGCAATTTTTAAACCCCAAGCATTGAACTTCAGTGCTTAAACATATGCCCATCTCCCACAGTAAAGACACAAGTGTCCCATGGAAAGCAATATTCTGTATGTGAAGCCACTTTGATCTGCAAACACCGAGAAGACAGGAACACTAACATACCACAGTACAAAACTTGAGGTATATAGAAATATTCAACCAAGTTCTCAGTTGAATACAGTAGCTGACATTGAAATCACATAACTTTAACAAATTATCTCAAAATACATAAGCCATCACCACTATAAAGTGATGCATGTGTCCTTGTTACTGCAGAGGGTCATCTGAAACTGATCTCATCCCTACTCTAGCCAGACTTACATATAAATTAAAATTAGTATAAATTACACAGCATTTGAGAAATATTAAATTGTTCTTTTCTTCATCTTTCTTCTTCTTCAAGGACATATCAATCACACTAAATTAATTTCTAAGCATCCAAATATTACACAAAATGCCTACCTTTCCTGGATGGGTAAATCCTGTCTGTATAAATGTATGCCAGCACCATCTCAAAGGCCTTGGGATCTGCATCTGGTAACATAACTTCCACCCTCCCCTCTTCATCCAGCTGATCCTAAAATTTAACATCAGAAACTTTATTACAACTACATATATGTATAAAAAACTGGTAAGAAAGCCATGGCTAACAATATTTTTTATGTTTATTATCTAGTTAGGCTTACTTTACTTACTTTCATTTTCCAATTAAAATATCAGTAGATGTTTAATGGGAATGTGATTGCTGGTACAGTAGAACCTGTCATGAGCGACCTCTGCTATGAGTGACCACCTGTCATGTACGACCACAATCGTAATGCACGGATTGATTTTATTATATAAACGCTCTGCTATGAGCGACCACCTCCTCAACACGACCAGCAACCACGATTTCTTGGCAAAATATGCATTTTGACACTGCTATGAACGACCGCATCACAAAAAAACGAGGATAAACTCCACCAACCTTTATTTAATCCCTGTAAGAATGACCACTCATACCGTTCTAAATATTAAAAAAAATAAAAATAAAAAATAGGCTGGCTACCGATCTCTGAATTTTTTTAGCCAGGCTTATAGTGACTTATAGTTTCTGTCATAAACCAGACTAAAGTATATGTAGATTATTTCCTAGCCTGGTTCCCTGCTTCGTATGCTCCCTGTGTTGTTCTCCGTTATTCGTATAGGGGTAAGGAACGCAGAAAGCATACAGAGCAGGGAACCAGACTAATTATTCCCACACTTAACTTGCTTCCCGGCCGTTCTAGGACCTGGCATCCCTATGACGACTGTATCGCGAGAACAGACAGACACCAGTGACCTTTATGTAATCAATTATTACAACGACCGCTTGATTAGTATAGACTGTTCTGATCAAAAACAAACATAAAAGGAATATTAAAAAAAGGATTGTTGCCACCGGTGATAGATGCTACAGTCCATAAACCAGGCTAATGTACATGTCATGAAATGCCGTTAAAGTGCCAAAGTTGACAAAGTGGCCGCGTATATTGTTTGTCTCGAGTTAATCGGTATTGCCGGGGGTGAATAAGGTCATTATCTATTAAACCAGCAAGAGAGAATCATTTGTGGGATTCGATTGATAGTGCTCAAGACTTGTGATGTTTGCTTCCCCCCCCCATGTTAAGTGATGACATCCCAATCACAAAGCTGTCGTCTATTCAAGTTGCTGCGACCGGGTTACACACTTTGCTTACAGAGTTAATCCCTGTATGTCATCTTTTAATGAAGCCCTTGACTTTTGTCACTGAGTAAATGGTCCTGTTTCTGGATGAGATAATTGTTTGGTTTTTTTTATTTTTTTTATTAATTGTTAGATATGCAATGCACATGTATAGATTTTTCATATTTTCCCACAGCCACCGTCTTTACGTTCAATATTACAACTGAGCACTAATAATTTTAACACCTAGAATTTTAATAACAATGGACGAACCTCCAACTAAAAAGAGACAAATTTTAATGCTGGAGAAAATAATTACTGTAACTAAAAGAAGTGAAAAAGTGTAGACCACTCGCAAAAAAGCGGTTTAAACGTTGGTAAAACAAATTTAGGTTGTTATAAAGGAAAACAAGTAATTCAGAAACAATTTCATATGCTAAAATATGTGATCTTCAAATGTAAATGTGATTTCATGTTTAATGATAGAAGTATATATTTATTACAATATAATTTTGTTTTTAGATGAATGCATACAATATTTTAGCAACAACTACTAATAAAGAATAGAATATATGTACAGTGATTGTGGTTATTTTTCTTGAAATTGTTCTGAAACTGGACCTTGGAAACGTATTTTTGTACAAACCTGCTATGAAAGACCACCTGTCTTGAGAGACTGCTTTTTGTTGGCAGAAGGGGTGGTTTCTCATAACAGGTT
>JAECUM010013268.1:0-31721 GCA_016617855.1 Megalonaias nervosa | reverse complement strand
TCCCTGGTTATGGTGCATTCCAGTCTCAGCACATAAAAGACGAAGAGCATCGAAACATAACTCTGTAACCAGACCAAAATAATACTCCAATCTTCCCTTGGTTAGATATAACCATGATGTAATCATAATTGATGCAATTACACAAAAGTGTCCCTATAACAAAAGTGGACACTTTAATGCATGATACATTGCATACTTATACGGCAGTGAAACATTCTAGTAAGATTGATTATGTGCCGTTAATATAAAGTAGGAAGCTGACAAATTCAAAGTTAAATTCGACGGCTAACATTGCTTATAAAATATTTAATGGTTGTTTAGGTTCGAACAAGGGGATCAATGCCATAATTTGATTCCGCATTTTGTGTTGCAATAACTTGACTTAATCAACTTTTATACGGCCATCAATGCAATTTTTATACAAAGAAACACTTTATGCTTCAGTTTAAATGGATGCTGCCCGAATCCTCTGCATTAACACACTGGTTTGCTGTCAGTACTTTTTCCGCTTTAAGACAACGAATTCTGAATTGTAGCTTTTACTTCACTGAAACAGATTGCAGCAAATAACACCGTTTATATCTTTCGTTACGGGAATTGGAAAATGTCGGTTAATTCTGGATCAAAACAAAGCAATATACCCTATGATTAAAAGAACGGGAACGTTGTTGATGATCAGATCAAATTCAAATTTAAATTACTTGCTGAATCTCAAATGGAACAAGTAAATCAGCTTTTACTTCTAACTCCAATATTTCACCTCTTGTGTATAGATTACTCGCACTTATTTGCCCAATAGTTTCATCCTGAATAATATTTTCGTGGTGGAATGAATCATAGGACAGTTTTATGCGAACTAAGGTTACTCTTTGAACAACTATAGGAATGATAATTCCGATACAACATAGGATAACTTATTCTGATACAACAATAAAATTGCTTATTCTGATACAACCATAATATTCCTTATTCTGATACAACAATAGGATATTTTATTCTGATACAACGATAGGATGGCTTATTCTGATACAACTGTTTGATTGCAGATGCTGACACAATCACAGGCGTGCTGATTCTGATACAATCACAGAAGTTGTTGTTTCTGATACTATCACATAAGTGCTGATTTTGATACAACCATAGGAGTGCTGATTCTGATCCAGTCATATAACTACTTTGATTCTTTTTGTCAGGTGTTATCGACGTAAGACTGTTATTCATAGATATATACGGACGGCTTTGTTGCATGTTGCGGAGGCTTTGGTGCATGTAGCGACCATACGTGAGGGATCACACTATCTTTTACACGTTCTTTTTCCTTCTGGAAAAGCACAAAAGAAATATCCGTCTGTGTACTTACAACGACCCAATCAATCAGCTCAAAAGATTCTACCTCCATTTTGCTTTTATGACCAGAAATGTACTGCAATATATTTGTCTGGAAGTTGCATCGGCTATTTTGAAAGATGTATGTAAATTGTGCGAGAAAGGCAAGCATCTAACGTAAATAACTATAAACAGTCTGTTAGTAATATCCCCATCTTGTGCATTGTGATCTAATTGTCAGATAAATCTGTACAAAATACTAGACTTTAGATTTATTTAGTATCATGAAAAACGCTCGTTCCCACAGATATCAACTTGGAAACAATATTGCGGATGAATAAATATTTACGCAAATAAAAGTGCGTGTGTGGAGGTAAAGAAATAATTAATACTTTGTGATTATAACAATAATAATGGAATCTGTATATTCGTCTAAAATTACAGACAATAAAACCCATAGAAATTTGCATTAGGGAGAAAAAAATAAATATAAATTTAATTCTCTTTGGGCATTCAGTTAGAAGCATCTTATTATGTAAGTTTATCCTGAATAATCGCCTTTTCATCCTCGCCAGAGCAACAGACTCCTAACAACCAATAATTTGCTCTCGTTTTCAACAAAAGACAGCTCTAATGGTCTTAAAAGATGAAAATTTATTGAAACTTTGCCTTCAAAATGTGTATGCCGACAGATGGTAATGATGTTTGTTCATAAAAACAAAAATAGCTATCATTTTTACTGAAAGTACATTTCTATTTCTAAATAATAGTTCTTTCTTTCTACTGATAAGGCTTGTAGATTCAAGCGAATGATCATGTCTAATGCTGCTAAGTGCTTTCAAACAAGGGCTTGCCAATTATGGCTGAGATTGTGGAAAGAAAGACTTTGAGATTGCTAAATATACAAGTTTCTTGGAGCTCTTAATGTATTTCTCCTGTCTGAGGATACAGAGGTAACCTTTTCAACAACACAAATGTCTGGCATCACGTTTATAACAACTGGTCTATGTACGTGCTCTTAAAACACGTGATCTAAATTGAGAAAAACGTTGAACTATTTAGATATTTTACATAGCTACTGTTACCTTTAGTATCTTCTAACAAAAAACGGTTTCGCTTGCTTTGCGAATTCGTTGGAGTGGTTTATGGTAGTAGAAGTTGTTCTCTATCATAGCTTCAAATAAAGCCCAGTGTGACGGATGCTTTAGTACTGGATTATTATCTTATTTACGAATTCTAGGAAGAGCCAATTAGAGAATCCTTTGGCACGCACCTTAATTAGCAGCACATGCCACATGCAAAGAAATGCAAGGTAAAATAAATTTCGCAGGATCAGTGAAATTAAGTAAATTGCGTGAGATAGGGCAATGCACTAACGAACATAACTATTAGCTTAAGATGAAGAGCTGAATATAATTCCTCATTTTCAAATCATTTAATGATAAGTTAACGTACATCAGTAAGATGTGAGCAAAGGAATAATAATAATTTTTGTTTCACCTCCGATCATGTGTAGACGCAACACTGCACTAAGATAATTATTTTTGGTTTTATTCTCTACTCCCAGTTCCTATTTGTTTCTGTAGTATAAGTCTTCAAGCAAAACGCTGGTATCGCAAGTATCCCAATTATCTCCCCCCACCCCCAATCTTAGGATCTGAAAAAAACAAACAAACAACGTTTTCTTAACTTCTTGAATATATTGTAAGAATCAGTTTCAATTATGCCGCTTGATGTAGAAAAGTGCAACATCGTGCTTCAGATCTGATTCCAGCAACAATTATAATCATTCAAAGTAGAAAGATTTACAAATGAAAAAATAAATCTTTCTACTTGCCAGTGTCAACTTAAATAAGATTTCTTAAGTTAATTATTTAATTTTAAAAAATAATGTTACGAAATAAAATGAATATTTGTATCGTAAAACGTTTTTTTCTCGGAATATTGTTTACAAGTCTTCAAACTTTCATCTTTGCCCATAAATGCAAGCTGGCAGAATTCTGCATGACAAAAAATTTCGAAGTTGTATAAATATTTTGTTCTCAAATGAGAATATGTAGAGTGCTACGCGTAGTCTTATTTGAAATCAGATATTTTGGAACGAGTACAAGAAGCAATCTGAACAAGCGATTGAAATTATTCAACGCTGATTTTAATAATTCATTTATAATAAGTGTAAAAATAAATTTCGTTTGACGAAATTGCTGTAGAGTATAGTGAAAACGTCATATGTTACCTAATGATGTATTTTTTTTTACATATTATATACTTATACCTTGTCCCATTAGCTTAACGTTGTCGCTGTCGGTCAATATTCAACGGCATGGACCTTAGTTAAAGTGTTCTCCGCTTCTTTATATGGAAAACACGAGTCCCTAATTCAACTACTTCCGGCAAAGGCTAAATAAAAACGTACACAGAATGATAGAACGCTAACTATGTCATAAATCTTACGCTCACCAGGTTTCGAAATATCGCTAGGGAATATCAGTCAAGTCGGAGAAACAATCTCGGAAGTAGTTCTAGGAATACACATCAATTTCATGGACTGCGCGATTTTCCTCCGACGAAGTGTACAACATATGTTGCGACAGTACTGACCTGCAATGTTCCGATTGTGATGTTGTCTCCTTCTACCGCTTTAATGGACCAAGTAAACACAATTCACTTTTAAATAGGTCAACAGTGACAGTAACCCTTTCCACCTGACACCAGTGCAGTTTTATTGACTGTCTGAGAATGATGATGTTTGAAAGACCCCGTCATATACAGCAGATCTAAAAATAGCATTCATCTTAAATTAAAAGAGAAAATCTAAGTACATCCAAAGACTTAATTTACAATGCGATACAGAAATGTTTTTTTCTTTTAAATATTGAAAATAGACATCTAGATTTTTCTGACAGTACAAGACAGAGAGAGAGAGAGAGAGAGAGAGAGAGAGAGAGAGAGAGAGAGAGGGAGGGACAGACAGGGAGAGAGTGAGACAGAGACAGACACAAACACAAATTGATATATCGCGTCCTTTATCCAAAATACCAACATTTCGCTGTGTTTGTTTGGCTATATGACATTTCATCTTCTTTAACAAACTTTCGTTCACAGCTGAATGGGAATCACCCCATGTACGCGCGTGCTTCTATATCAGTAAAGATGCATGTATTGCTGTGCGGTGCTCATGTTTCATTCGTAAAATGAATGACGTGTAAAATGTTGAGATAAACGTTGAAATAATATTTTGCTTCAATTGTGTCATTCCTACATCAAAACAGAACGGGTAATATACATGTGTTTAAGTATTGTCATGACTCTATAGTCTTTAAAATAAGTAACAAAAAACCTAAACGTTTTGTAAAATTTAAAATATAATTTTTTCCGTAATGAACAAAGTGAAAAATTGAAAATAACTTACCGGATGGTGAATGAAATTCTAAACAGTTTTAAATGTTCTGTAAATTCCACAAAGGCGAGGAATCCAAATTAATTCCAGTGGCATTTCGAATGATGATCTGTACTGTACTAATGTACCAGCTGTACAGAAGAATCACTATGATATAATCCTCAAGATATCTTTAAATGAATTCACGGTAATTCCGTAACAGCCATTAAATCAGACAAAATGAATCCACTCAATTAAGCACAAATGATTATATTTCAAAACTGGTGTTTACTACTAAGACTCTAATTCTCCAGTAAACATCGCGTATATACCAAGTTAAGTTGCAGTTTCAGAAACAATTGAAAGACACATATTCTTTCTAGAATAATTTCAACTAGTAATCAAGATTATATGTTAACCAATCCGAAAGTAGGTCAGCATGACCTTTCAAGAACTCATATCCTTGTCAGATTACGTGATGTTTAGAGTACAAATCAACCTTGAAACTTATGAATGAATCTACGCACTATGATCCATTCATAAAGAAAATTAGTATATAAAATATTAACTAAAATAACCTTTACAAACTAAAATCATGATAACAATACACATAATATAGATATACATAACAGTATATAATGCAAAAGTTATTGACAGAGTATTAAAATATATTGAGTCCTCGTTCATTTAGTGTAGAATGTCCTTGCAAGTTCGGGCATTCTGCACTGCATGACCAAGGGTAAAATATTTTGCAACACTCAGTTAATAACCTATATTTGTTGGATGCAGAAAAAAAATATTATATACCCAGCGCGTGACTTCTTATGCATGTCCGTTGCTTGGACTAATCGAATAAATTTTCTACTTGCTGGTTGTCGTCAAGAACATGTCGGGTGCAGTTAACCACACCTAGAACCCAATACAATTAATGCTATATAACATAATCTATCATGACGCAAAAGTACTTCAGTATCGCCCGCAATATCCAACAGTACTTCGATGTCGCCCGCAATATCAAACAGTACTTCCATGTCGCCCCAATATCCAACAGTACTTCGATGTCGCCCGCAATATCCAACAGTACTTCGGTATCGCCAGCAATATCCAACAGTACTTCGATGTCGCCCGCAATATCCAACAGTACAGTGTAATACATAAACATGATATTTACATTTTAGTCTAAATAATACAAATGTCATACATGCTATCAACCAAAGATTTTACTAAAATCTTAGCACTAATTCTACCTATAAGCATGAATAATCAATAATCATAATTACAAAACGGATTGTCTCCATCATTTAAAAACGCGCCCATATATATATATATATATATATATATATATATATATATATATATATATATATATATATATATATATATATATATATAT
This sequence comes from Megalonaias nervosa, assembly GCA_016617855.1. Taxonomy (NCBI): domain Eukaryota; kingdom Metazoa; phylum Mollusca; class Bivalvia; order Unionida; family Unionidae; genus Megalonaias; species Megalonaias nervosa. Next base: position 25,623 of record JAECUM010013268.1, on the reverse strand, counting down.
ATATATATATATATATATATATTCATTTATTTATTTATTCATTTATTTATCACATAGTAGGTATAGTTTCCTATAGTATGTGCAGTTGCATATTTTTTATATTACCACAAGTTAAAATATCACTTTATGTGATTCTTATTGGTCTAAATAAGCCCATGAAATTATTGTGCGGAATTCTCTTTACTGATTGGCTGCGATCGAGGAAAAACTTTTTTAAGCCCGCTTTCTGGAATTTATTGCTATCAATGAACATTTCTGGTCGCCATTTTTCGAATCGACTCGGGAAACACAAATATGCTTATACAAATAGCCGATCTGTTAAGCGATAGAATTAATTCATCATCGAACCGAGTGAATGATCGAAAACACTGCCTTGTACAGATTCATAACCTGATGGTTCTGGTTCAGTCCAAATTCACTGCGACTGTTCCTTTGACTTCCTTGTGCCTGTAAGTCTGGGTCCTTTCCACTTTTCCCTTTTCCCAAATTCTCAGGTGTCCCCCCTCTTTCGGCCTCCAACTTTGTGTGGTCACTTTGGTTTTGTAAGTACGTGATACGCCAGTGGTACGTCACGTAGATACGTCAGTGGCACGTCACGTGAAGCTATCTCACCTTGCAAAAGTAAACAAAGTGACAACCTGAGTATTCTGTTACTGGGACGAGATCATTATTTTCTCCTCTCGTTAATGTCAGATAAGTTCTATCGGAATTCAAACAAATACCCACGGCCATCTGGTCTAACTAAACACGACAGACCATAAATAAACCTAGTTTCCTAAGATTAATGTACTCCCTAATAACTATTTCAACTGGCTTACGGTAACAACACCTCGAGACATCAGTTCCGGTCCCGACTCAATTACACAAATGAATGAATGAAATTCCTTCCATGATTCAACTACGGTATTAATAGCGAATACACACATTCAAGTCTCTAGCATATATGACATTATCTAAATCAGAGAATTGACACGGATTCTCGAAACTCATATCACTAAAGTAAGGCATGAAATTCTAGATACATATTTACCTATAACAAACGAGACTATAACTTCAAACGATTCATCAAACTTATATAAAGACTATCAGTGTACGGATTCATATAGATGAACTCGCACAGTTGTATTCACATCAAGAAAATTGATCTACCAATCTACCCAAATAAATCATGCAAATATAAGCAAATAAATGAAACAAATCATCATATGGATATCAAGAAATTACGTGAGATTGACGCAAAATACCTTGTGTCTTCAAGCTTTACCGCTAGAATTGTGTTCGTAGATTTTTCCAGACATCCGATCCCTTGGATCCTAATTACGAATAAATATCTTCTAATTCAGCTCGGAGCCTTCCACCTTGTTCTTTTTCTCGCAGAAGAAGTGTAGACTGATTTAAAAATGTTGCGATACGCATATTAAACCGAGAGTTTCCAAGTGGAATCACACCCCCTTTATACAGCATAACCAATCCGAATTATAGTTAAGACGCTAAAAATGTAGTCCGTCTGCCAAACTGGATTACCAAATACCTATCGCTGGGAAGTTTAAGATTTGACAGTTTCGATACAGATCGGAGGTTAACCCCTATCCCTTTTCAGTTAAATAATCGAAGTTTCAATTAAGAACCACTGCTCGCGTGACAGTGACGTTACCAATTAGTGCGTTACGGCGATTTAAACACGCGTCAGTCCCCATAAATCTAATTAATCGTTCACCTGTCCAACTTAATGTGTTCTTCATAGATCGACAGAAATTTGCACCCTTACACCCCTGAACATGTAAAGCTGAGGTTACACATGCATGACAATAGTGACTGCTTTGAACAGATGAAAACTGATGTGTAAAGCCACACGTGCATGTACAAATTAAAAACTCTCTAACCTGTGTGATAGTAATATATATTTGCACACATCCTGAAGGGTGAACCTTGCCACAGTGCATATCCTGAAAGCGATGCGTCCACTAACAGAGGAGAACATTTTTGTCAAGTGGGTCGATTTCCGCACGTGAGAAAGAAGATTTTTTTATGCAAACTCAATGAAGAAACTTTCAGATGTACCGCCAGAGAAGATGTAATTGTTGAGGTATTATATAAAACGTGTTGACCATATATATTGTAACGATTTTTTCTATTGTTGTACATTTGCATTTTTAAAAATATCTATTCCTTCAGTTATGCCAGTTATCAAGACTTCTATCCATAAATTGGAACTTCTGGTTAGGTACCGCTAGGTGAAAACGTTTGTTTTTCCTCGGCTCTTTTTCGAAGGTCTCTTGCTGTGATTGTATTAACTAATTGATGCAGTGCTGTTTTTAATTTCCAATAGAAAATGCAATACTACTGTGCTATCTGTGATACGCATTTCTTCAAATACGTATCCATTTTCACTTGAAGGATAGTAAATGGTTTGCAATTAGTAAATATCTGAGTTACTGTCAAAGATACAACTTTGGATCGTTTCTATATTACATCGACCAATTACGACATGTATCAGATGTAAAGTTCCAGAATGACTGGACTAACGGAGCAACAGGTTGAACACGGAGTTTGAAACAAGTCATGATATTGCACTTGCATCGAATTAGAGAGCTATCAGTTGACCACTGAAAGTCCAATTTATTCAACATAGAGATTGAACAAAAGTTACGCTTCAAAGTAAAGAATGATTAGATTCTAAAACTGGAACTGGTTCTTGAAGTTCTCTGAAAGTTAATATAAGCCATGGCATTCTTCATTATATGTGCTGGCTCGGGTTTTGGTTTTGCTGCAAACACAGCGCAAATAGAAATGGTTCTAACAACCTGCGCCTATAAACTCTGTCTAAATAAAAAAGTGAAGGCAAGGCAATTCACATGCATTCAACATCTACTCGTACATCTTTGAGCCGGTATCACACTGGAACTATTGCGCTTGAACAATCGGTAAATAGATGTCAACGGACCTACTGGCCAAACAGAGATAATCACACGTATTGATACGCATAGAACATCCTCTAAAATCAGTTGTTGTTATGGGTTTAACGCCATTTTTCAGCGATTGATCGTCCTGGGAAGAACCACCGACCCAAAGGACGCTACTGCCAATTTTTGTCACATACCCACCTTGGCCGAGCCCAAGACTCGAACCCGCGCGGACAAAGGTGAGATGTCAGTGATCTGTACAGGCGAGCTCCTTAGATCAATCGGCAAACCACTCCCCTCCTAAAAATTCAGTTCAACATTTAACCTACTCATATTTGTGTAAATGTTTCATGCATATGAAACAAAAATGATTTCATGAAAGTAGTAGAAACATGTTGAGTTACAATAATCTGAATGTATATGTAATGTGTAGTGGCCGATATTTAGGCCTGGTTGTCCAACAAGCTGTACCGGTGTATTGGTTAGTGATCAAGACCGGAATAAAGGTGAAACTACCAGAGGCCCAGCAAGGCAGTGAAATGTTTTGGTGCTTTTTGTAGGGGTTGGGGGCTTTTTAAATTGCTTCAGCGCTTCCCACCACCAAATTCCAACTTTGTTAGCGGTATATAGGCAACATCACATGTTTTGGTTTGACTGGCATGAGGCGATACGTCAACTGTCTCCTTTCCACGTCAGTTCTGAGAGGGGTCAGTATTCTCAGAACAATTCACTGGATCGCAGACTTGTCGAGGATTTATCCATAAAACTTTGCATATTTTCCACCACATAATGAGATTCAATACCATTCTTGCTGTTGGATGCAGCGCTGTGAAAGCTTAGAGACATTATCAGCTTCCTGTGATAAACATTCCTTATCTGCTACGAGACAAGGTAATTTCGTTACCATAATAAAATGTTGTATTTTTCCTAAGACGTATAAATACATTACCTAAGATATACTGTGTATATATATTAAGGTTAGCCCAGACAAGGTAAACTTGCGTCAAACGAATTTGTGTTTCCAAAATATAATAAACCTTCGGCTAATTTGGATCGACTACATCTCATCTATCACTCGGTGAATGTGTGTAAGTAAAATTTCAGTTACATCTAGTCAATTCAATAAATATTCACCAAGAAAAGAAACGATAAAATAAGAACAGCAATAATACTGCAGCTTCTCACGTTGCTGCTACAACTACAACTGCTACTAGTTCTGCTGCTGCTGCTGCCACTACTAATACTATAACTACTGATACTGTTACAACCGCTAGTTCTAATAATACTGCTATTAATTAGGCAATCGTTACTACTACTAAATCTACTACCAATACTGTTGAGGCTGTTTCCACTACTACTATTTCTACTATTACTACTAATGAGACTACCACTATTACTATTACTAATACTAACGCGACTACTACTACCAATGAGGCTGCTACTACTACTACTAATGAGACTACTACTACTACTACTAATGAGACTACTACTACTAATGAGACTACTACTACTACTACTACTACTACTACTACTACTAATGAGACTACTACTACTAATGAGACTACTACTACTACTACTAATGAGACTATACTACTACTACTAATGAGACTACTACTACTACTACTACTTCTAATGACACTACTACTACTAATGAGACTACTACTACTAATGAGACTAATACTACTATTACTAATGAGACTACTACTACTACTACTACTACTACTAATGAGACTACTACTACTACTAATGAGACTACTAATACTACTACTAATGAGACTACTACTACTACTAATGAGACTACTACTACTAATGAGACTACTACTACTACTACTACTACTAATGAGACTACTACTACTACTACTAATGAGACTACTACTACTACTACTAATGAGACTACTACTACTACTACTAATGAGACTACTACTACTAATGAGACTACTACTGCTACTACTAATGAGACTACTACTACTACTACTACTGCTAATGAGACTACTACTACTAATGAGACTACTACTACTAATGAGACTACTACTACTACTACTACTAATGAAACTACTACTACTACTACTACTAATGAGACTACTACTACTAGTACTAATGAGACTACTACTTCTAATGAGACTACTACTACTAATGAGACTACTACTACTACTACTACTAATGAGACTACTACTACTAGTTCTAATAAGACTACTACTGCTAATGAGACTACTACTACTACTACTACTACTACTACTAATGAGACTACTACTACTACTACTAATGAGACTACTACTACTACTACTACTAATGAGACTACTACTACTACTACTACTACTACTACTACTACTAATGAGACTTCTAGTACTACTACAGATGCGGGAGGTTTCGAACCCCGGCCGAGTCATACCAAAGACTTCTAGAAATGGTACTGAGAGCTGCTTCGCTTGACTATCAGTATTAAGATGTTAGTGTTAGGAATGGTCGGCCAGGTGTCAGGATAATGTGACTGGGTGGGGTATGATGCTATATGTCTGTGACATGATGCCCCAGTGCTAGACATCACTATAAACTGCCACACTGCAGTTTATAATTTTTCGATTAGAACTATGAATTATTCCGAGTGGCAAAATGTTTCTATTGTAGAACGTCATAATTTTAATTCTTAGCGTGCAGAGATACCTAACACTGTAGATGCATCAATTGCCAACATTTTCTAGCTATTTATCATGACCATCCTGGGCCAGACTTTATACCAATCTCAAAACATTAATAAAGCAAGGTTTAAAAGACTGTTCAATGGATTAGGTGATTGATTTATTATAGTTTCCAAATGATGCGATCGACAACACTGTCATCAACACTGATAAATTACTTTGATATATTTAGGACTGAACCAGATGTTTATATATATATATATATATATATATATATATATATATATATATATATATATATATATATATATATATATATATATGTATGCACACACACACATGCGATAGGAAGACTTTCGCGCAACCTGATACCAAGCTCTTTTTTTTACAGTGCTTTCAAACTTTTGGCCTTAAGAATACGACAAAATCTTCAAATATAATTTTACAGCAGAGTTCTTGCAATTATGGTAACCTCAGGGGCAGATTAATTCTTTGAGGCCTTTGGGGCAATTAAAATATAGATCTGTAAATACATCCTGAAAGCTGTTCTTAAATTGTGCTTTTTTATGTTTATAATTATTATAGTTATATTAAGCCAGATTGTATGCAGATTAGACCTATACATGGTTTTTAACTTTATCCACGGCAATCGGGTGGGGGTTTACAATGAATTGGGGGGGGGGGGACGGGGCACGTGTCCCATCTTCCCCATCTTAATCCGACACTGGGTGTACTAAAATATTAGGCACAGTTACCGCCACAATCCACTTGCGAAATGATCTCCAGTCAAAATTTTCTACGCGTTTCCATCCTCCGTATTTGTTGGATATCTCAATATATAACAAGCTCTGCTGCTTCACCAAACGCATACCATGAAGGTTTGGTGGGATCGTCTGGCTGAGGTTCTTGTCCTGAACGCAAACAGATCATGTCATGCAATATTTTCCAATGTCCTTGCTACTATTAACGTTGGCGTGCTTTACTGAGGGTTTCGGTGGCGCCATCATTGCATTATTTAAAGACTTCAGGCCGTCAGCTGCATTGTACGACCATTAAACTTTAAACTGGCTGGCTAGAATGATTATTCCAAACTCGCACGAGCATCCCACTGGACATTTCCAATAACTTTTATGCTCCCATTGAGGCCTTGGTTTCATACTGTCTCCATATATTTCTGCCCAAGAAGGGCGCTGACAAATCTCAACCCAACCGATAACGCTGGACAATGTTATGTCTTGTCTCTGCATCTCTCCTAAATGAACACCACTGTGTCCAACCGTATAGCAGAGAACTTAATAGTACGTTGCCTACAGTATTTTGAACCTTTGCAGGGCGTTGGCATGGCGAGTTCCAGTTATGTGCTTAGTCATAGAGTCACATAATGATAGCAAAGGTCCAGCTGTCCCCAGAGGCATTCTGAAGTTTATGAGCCAATGCAGACTAGTGTGATGATTGCGCACCTTTGCAACTTCAGCCGTGAAGAGAGGTTTTAAAATATCAAATAATATATACGACGTGCAACAGCTCACGACGCGTGACACAATGATGTCGTTCCTTCTTGCATTTAGCATGAAAGGAACGATTGAAGTCTGGTAGATCCAACACTGGTGATCGGTGGTGTCACTAGGGTTGGTGTCACCCAGTGCGGTAACTCATGGTGTCATACCCATGGACCCGGTTCCTGCACAAAAATATATTTTTTTTTTTATAGACCGTCATTTTGGTGTCACCCCCTCTGATAGTGTGACCCGGTGCAGTCCGCACCCCCCGCATCCTCCTAGTGACGCCACTACTGGTGCTGAGGCAAGCGTTATACGTAACTCTTCGAATGCCAGCTAATGCTCGTCAATCAAGAGGAAAACGGCACGCGATGGAGCCGCAATTTCAGCAAAGGGACCTGATACTAATTGCAAACCCAAGTTACCATAGTAACTGATTTTGGGGCGGGCCGATTTTTTATTACATCTACTTTTCCTGCATTTGATCTGGTATGGCCGTGGTACTATGCGATCTCAGCTTCAGACCTTCTCTTTATAGACAAACGAAGACCTGTGTTTGTCTACCAAGAAACTTCTCGAACGATCAACCAAACTTCATATTGCAGCCCGGCCTTGACGGCATCCACGAGTGCGTTGCATAAACCGAATGAGATCACTTTGAATTGGTATTCATCTTTTCTATTGCGAACGCGGTCTTAGATCAGTCAGCCTGTCCGATTTCCATTTGCCAGTACCCCTTATGTTTTGAGGGTATTCGTTCTTCTCGGTCACCGAACTCGTAGCTCGATGACTCCTTTTCTCAACACATTATCGATCTGTATATCAATATCCTACTGGAGATCGAACGACACTCTTAAAGAGCTTGATTTTATGTCAAGTTTGTTCGACATGTCAATTGTTTTATTTTTAGTGTTCAATACCTTTGAATACAATTTTTTGACCTTGACTCTTTCTTGAAATCTGACTGTGTTAAGTGAGTTGTACATAATTATTGAACAATCCTGAAGCTTCATTTACACAGTCTATAATAATAAAAGTAAACATAAATACATCGCGCAAAATCTCTCTCTCTCTCTCTCTCTCTCTCTCTCTCTCTCTCTCTCTCTCTCTCTCTCTCTCTCTCACCGCATATGAATATACTCGAGTCTTAACATGCACCAAGAAGCATTATCTGACGCCTAAAATTGTCTGGACCAAGCTTCTACCTCATCAAGTTTATATTTAATTATATTAATTACCTTTCTCTTTATTTACAATTTTAAATTATGATTTCCTCAGTATAAAAATTGTTTCTGAATTGTACCCATAAGAATGTTTCCATTGTCAAAAGAGCTTAAAATTTTTCTTTTCAAATGACCAGACATTTTTTTAAATAATTGAGAAATATTCAGTTTAATTATTCTGTGAACCGTTTCATGTATTGCCCCAAAATTTAATGATCATTACTATCAGACTGATATTTTATAGATGTTGTAATATTTGATACATGTTGTTGTATTTGATCGCCATTTTGTATAGGAATAAAAGGTATTGATATCAACAAAATTTAGAATATTCTCTGATTAGTATTCTTCCACTGATAAGGACTCCCTTTCCAATTTCGCTAAGGCACGGATAACAGTTTGCCAAACTTAATTGCTAAGACAGTTACGAATCTTTGTTAATTTAGCCTACCCTAATTTTATTATTTAGACGCCTTCAAAGTTTCCCGGAAATGGTTTTTTAAACCATACTCTGTCAAAGTCTTTTTTCATTTGTGATAAGGTGTTTGATCCGTGTGACCTCCATGTATGGAATAAAAGAATGAACATTAACTATGTCTATGCCGCCATATGTAGATGGGGGTTATGAGTGTCTCTTTTTACCATTTCCATTTTATCACATCAGATGAATTAAAAAATTATTTTGTTAACTTGATTTTCTATTGATTAATTAATGAATAGGCAATGCTGAGAATAAATGAATAAATTTTTGGGAATACAATTCAAACTTTTCTGGTGGGGGGCTTCTTTCAACTTCTTCGCATAAGTTAACTCTCTCATATGCTCTAAATTCAAATAAACATCGATTCCTAACAATCGAAAGAAAGTACACCATATACCTTCAATGTCTAGGCATATTTTTCATCTGAATTTTGTTTTCTTCCTATTCAAATAGCTTCAGGTTTTGATAGTTTACAATGTACATGATCAGCAGATGCAAACTGCTTGAGAGTTCGGAAGGTAGATCTCAAAGACTGCAGATAGCCATCGAATAGAAAAAGGCATCATCAGCACACTGATCCAGTTTAAATTCTCTGTCATTATAGAAAATACTGTTAACACTTTCGTATTGTTCTTGAGCTCAGTCGAGAGAAATTCCATTCCTACGATAAATAAATATGGAGCTAACGAGTCTCCTTGACTTCAACCCCTCTCGAAATGAAAGAAATAAAACAAGTAACCATTGTTGATGACATTGCTTTTGGACGTGTTACAAAATACTATGAACCATAAAAAAATAGATTCATCAAAATTAAAAGATTTCTCGACGCTTTCCAAGATGTCACAGTATACGCTATCAAATGAATCAAATGTGTGTCGAAAATAACAGGCGGACAGACGATTTGTTTCATAGAGAAACATATATCATTACATATTCTAGTGTGTTCACCAATAAATATCCCTTTTGTAAAACCGTTCAAAATATCACTTGTAATAGAGGGAAGTACCATCTTGAGCATATTTGCTATTAAAGCTCATGCGATTTTTATAGTCTAAATTTAGTCATGAAAATGTCTCCCATTTTTCAAATATATCTTCTATCTTTTTCTTCTTTTGGAATACATGTGATAGTTCACTGAGACGGAAATCAGAATCAGACAAGGTTTTGTTTTCACATCCGAAATTTAGAGATTTATTTATAAATCCGTCCAGCTCTTTCCAAAAGGGCGTATACATTAGATAGCAAATCCATTAATGCTAAATCCCATTCCGCTATGTCTGCTTACCCTCACGTAAGCTTTTCTCAGGCGCTTTAAGTTTTTTTTATATAAATGAAAAGTGTTTATTTGTTTGTAGATTTTAATTGATTTTGCTTTGATAAAGTTTTTTTTTATAGAAATCTATTTGTTCTTTCAATATTTCATTTTGATCTGATCAACTTTACCAATCATCCAAAATTAGTTCCTTCTATATTTTGTTAGCGTAATTCCTTTTTTCCCAGGATAAGAGAGTAGTTTGAATTTTTCCACCAAATTTATACCATCGTGCCTTTAATCTTAACGTTTGAAAACAACTATGCTTCATCAATGGATATTTCGCTGTCTACGCTTGTTTAATGTTAAAGCTGCTGCTTTGAATCTATTACTGCAGACAAAGGCTTTCGCAGTGAATTTTCGATGTTTGTTGTTTATATTCCTTCTTAAAATAACTGAAGGGTGAAGGCAACGATTTTAGTAGTGTTTCGTGAATTTCATTTTATAATGCACATTTCAAAATCAATTTGTCACACTTTGAAATATTTATTAATATGGGTTTTTGTTTTGATTCTTTTCTTTGATAGTGACCTCGGGCTGTGCTTTTGACATATATAATCTGATTTGTTTATTCACCTCTATTAAACTTTATCGTACCGTGGAATATCTGATTTATCAAGTTATGTAAAGACTGGTCTGTCATACTAGCAATATTTTCATAGTTGTACTCGCAATTCCTTTGTTCATCTGGTATTTGCTCTTTCCCCTTGCAATCTGGAGTGACGGGCCTTGTGGTGCTGCCATGTTGGGTAAAACAAATAGAATAGTATACACGTTCCTTTCACAAATTCCACTGAAGCTGGAATAGCAGATAAATAGTTTTTGAGAATCAGTCTACAATCTAAAACAAAAGTGCTTCCATTCTCGCATTATATAGTTAAAAAAGACTTCAGACAATAAAACAGAGGCAAAGGCAAATTTGCAACAATACCTTGTGAAATTGTATTATTTAATAACAGTGGCGGACAATATTCATAAACAATCATCAAGCATTAAGCTGCTATACAAAGCATAGAGCTCATTGGTGGGAAGGAAGAGTCGTTTTTAACAAGCAACTGGCATTAGCTCTCTCTGTTGCAAGAGGGATGACGTCATTTTCACTGTCTAGATAGACTTTACTACATCAGTGATAATATGAGGCCATAGTGAAACACATATACATGCCTTGCCATATATATATATATATATATATATATATATATATATATATATATATATATATATATATATATATATATATATATATATATACTGATATTTATGGATATTGTCCGCCATTGTTATTAAATAATACAATTTCACAAGGTATTGTTGCAAATTTGCCTTTGTAAGTATGCTAATTTCGAGTCTTGTGTTCCAAGTCTGTAGACACTGTTAGGTAGTGAGGGACCTATTACCGATTATAACACTGTAAAATGATAGGTAGCGATAGACGTTATTACTCATTATAGCACTGCAAACAGCTAGATAACGATTGGTGGCGCTCAACAGTTTCTTATTTTGCATAGGGTTACAGTTTTAAAGAATAAGAATTTCCCCGGGTTTCCTCACTAGTTATACTGGCTATTTAAAAACAGACCTTGTGAATCTTAGGTATTATTCAAAGAACGTATAATTTCCTTTATGTTGGTGAATGATTGATGGGTGTAATATGGGCTATTGAGCATGCATCTTGGTCTAACTCCAGATGTGCACCTTTAAAAAAAAAACTGCTAGCTCCACTTGGTCATTTTCACTACCTGAACTTAGAGGTAAATTGTAAAAAAAAAAGAGCCGATACCTTCTTTGACATTTTATATAGTTGGTAATTCATTCATTGTACTTTCAGAAGCTGATATTGTCTAGTTGGGCAAAATCCATTTTCCATATTTTAATAGGTGCTGAAGATAGTGTACTTCAAACTAATTCAGGCTGATTTTTTTAGCACTAAGGAGCAGTCATTTTAGTTAGCAGTGTGTTTAGATCATGTAAAATTTCCACGAGTACAATATCCAAAGAAATGTCAGCCACATTACATCAAAGCAGCATAGAGGTATGACAACATTCTTTCCACTGTGCATGTTACAAATGCAAACAACTTTACCTTAAATATGTCACTCTCTCAAAAGTACATTATAACACTGTAAACAGTGCTAGATAAATATAGATGAATGTAGTCCCAGTCTATTTTTAGAGCATTTTTTCCTGTCTCCGTTTAGTGGTGATACAAGAGTTATATTTAGGCATATTGGTATGGATTTAAAGGCAATTGTTTATTCTTTAGAATATGAACTTATGGTGTGGATGTCTGTGTGTGTTTCGGCGACAGTGTACAGTGAGTAATAAGGTCTTGGTGATGATCCGGAAGTGAAATCTGTGTTCCATTGCACGTTGGTTTGTTGACAGTCAAGCCTTTCAAAAAAAATGCCGGTGAACCTTTGACAAGAACTTCAACGTGAAGTCATCTTTGAAGGTATTTTAGATTAACGTATGATTTGTATTGATTGTCACACAGTGGAAAGTTCAGTACTGAGAAACAAATGTAGAGAATATATAGTAAAATTAATTGTGTTCTGTGGCCACGTAGGAATTAACGCATTACCGCTTATAACACTTAATAGCATATTTACAATTGGTACATTGACTGTGAATATTACTCTTGGGATTTTAAAATAATAAATTAGACGATAAAGATAGCACGTTGTGTGAAAGTCTCTAACCATATTCAGCTACTCTAGAAACATTTATAACACCCATATCTCACATTTATAACACCCATATCTCACATTTGTCTTGACAGACATTATCCTCAGGAAAGCGCATAAAGTTCACTAATATTGAATGATCCCTTCATGGACATCTACAGCAGTTTTAGCGGTCATTTTATACATGATAGGATATGAGCAAAAGTACCGTTATTTTTCAGTTTTCATGTTACTTTGTCGATGCATGATATCATGCAGTATAGAAAATTTTCGATGTTGTTTCTTCGAAGTTGCTCTAATATGGATAGCAATATATGCTCCTGTAACACCGTTAAAAGTAGGTGAAATTGAAACAGTTGTGCTATTGTCATGGAAGGTTTGCAATAGAAGGGACTTTTCTTTCATCCACCTTTTTATTACACCAAATATGATAAGTGAGAAAAATAAATATACTGCTATTTTCTCTTTATATTCTTACTTACACGCCACTTTTGTTAACCATTAAAATATGATATTCCGTATTTGCCTCTAACTGAAAGTATTACAGTCGATGAGCCTGATATGTGCTATTTCGTGCTTGTCTCTGATGGGTTACTTAAGATATGCTATTCTGTGTTTGTCTCTTTTTGTTTTGTTTTTGTAGGGTTTAACGCCATTTTTCAGCACAAGATAGACTATACATGGCGGCCAGTATAACTGGTGGAGGAAGAACCCTGGAAAACCCCGAGAAGAACCACCAACCCACGAGAAGCTACTGGCAAGCTTTCTTACGTACTCACGTTAGCCGAGCCTGAGACTCGAACCCACGCTGACAGAGGTGAGATGGCAGCGATCCGGAACGGTGAGTGCTTTAGACCACTCAGCCACTCTTGTCTCCTTTGCTTGTCTCTAATGGGGTACTTAAGATACGCTTTTTCATGCTTGTCTCTAATGCGGTATTTAAAAAAATGTATGAACCTAATATATGCTATTGCGTGCTTGTCTCTAATGGGGTACTGAAGATATGCTATTCCGTGCTTGTCTCTAATGGGGTATTGAAACAATCGATGAGTCTAATATATGCTATTCCGTGTTTATCTCTAATGGAGTACTGAAAATAAATTGATGAGCCTAATATATATTATTTCGTGCTTGTCCTTAATGGCGTATTGAAACAAAAATGATGAGACTAATATATGCTATTTCGTACCTGTCTCTAATGGGGCATTGAGCGCAATTAATGAGCCTAATCATTTTAATCACTAACATAATCTAATGAATTTAATGATACCGGCGAAAGAGATATCCATATTTAATAACAGGTGCGCGTACGCTCCATAGGTACTGACTTTATTATGAGCTCCTCCAGGATGCCTAATTATTTAATGTCGAGAAAACATTAAACTAAAAATGGAGTTGTTGATATTTAATTCTCATTATTGAAATGTATTAGTTTTAGGCCCAGAATAGGAAGTTTAAAGTTAATTAGAATTCCAATTCTATCCACAGTGAAATAAAAGATAAGGAGCGTGCATAGATATGACATAATTTCATATGGATTCAATTAGGTTGTTTGATTCCAATTCAGAAATAGAAAACATTGCTCAGTCTTTTTTAAAATAATAACATATCTTATTGTAAAGCTCATAGAGCTTTTAAAGATTATTCGCTGTACTAACTCCACATTATTATTATTATTATTATTATTATTATTATTATTATTATTATTATTATTATTACTACTACTACTACTACTACTACTACTACTACTACTACTACTACTACTAGCATCATACAGGTTAGAGTTTTTTAAATTCATATCCTACAGAGATTATAACCCAGGTTTACGGATAAACGGCATCTTGTGTTCGAATCTCCGTAGAGTACGAATTAAGAATTCTCTAACCTGTATGATAGTATTATTTGTATTAAATATTAATTCTGCCTACTATTATCAAGCGTTCTCCTGTAGACTCCAGGATAGCACTTTCCATTCTGTTTGGTGTATATGTGTAATTCTGTATGTCAATTTGTCTGTCTGTCTGTCTCTAATACACATAAATGATCACACATATCAATATATTGATTTCTATTCATAAGAAGAGTTATCCTAGGTGAATGCAGGCGCCTATGTTTTGCTTCAGTCATCAACAAAACAACTCCAAACTCAAACGCTTTATTACCAACTAAGATTCGACAAAACAAGAAGACGATGAGATTTGTTAAACTTGAAATGAAACATCACAAAATACGGGGCGATTAAAGATCCGGTTTGAGATTGGGAAGTCATGTTAACAGATGGTCGCTGTGTCAACTGTTTGCCATGACGCCACGAGGCAATGAATCTCATTCTGCTATGTAACCAAATAAAATAAGATAATGGTCCATGTTCAGTAATGGCATCTGTTATGTACATTTAATTTAATTGCTTGTCTGTTAGTTTTAATTTTTTTTATTTCATTACATGTTATTGTAATGTAACATTGTTTGCTGGATTTGACCTTGTCCAAAACTGAGTTCATTTCTGCTTGATCTGACTGACTTTTTTATTTGTTTTATTTCATTTATGTAAGCAACTATTAATAGCTTCATTATTCTCTATGTGTATGAGCTTGTTATCAGGATTATTATTTAGGTAAACAAGAAGGAGTAAATATGTTGATCAGGGTCAGGGTTTTGGAGATTCCTAGGTGAATTTTGTAGGCTGTTGTGTTGTAAATAAACAAGTCTCATTAGATCATTCTAGAAGGTTATTTTCCATTCAAAAATGATAATTGTGACCTAAGGTCAAGCAAAGAATTATATTATCTTGTTACTGTAAGGATTTTACTAGTCGTGCTTTAACATCTAGCACTTTAAGTTGTATTATGTTGTGACCAGTTTGGGCTGAATTTTATTTTCTTCAAATTATTGAATTCAAGTGATTATTTTCTCTGGAAATACAAAAGTGCTCTGTCAAAATTCTTGGATAAAGACATTCATTGGAATTTATAATGAATTCAAACTCAGAATAATATTTCTGTGATTCAACAAGACACTGTTGATAATCAATACTTCGTAGGCTATAACAGACACGTTATCGAGTTCAATTTTGGATCTCTTTGGGACTTGAACTGAGATTAATTCAGGACTTTTTATTACTAGGAATTGTGTCTTTAATTCTTGGATTATTTTTGGATTTAATTCTAAGGAAATACATTATTTGTTAAATTTGACAAAGCTTGTTGTCTTCACTCTTTTCTGTTACTTATTTTAAGAGCATAGACTCGTAACACATCCAATCCATTTGCAGGTTCTTACATTATTCTTCATTGATTAAAACTATGACACTTGTTTGCGGTCCCGCTTAAGAAAAGCTCGTGTGTATTGAAATATTTTACGGAATATACCGTAGCTGACAAACAGTACACTGGAATAAAATCTGCTTCCAAGGTTTCCAATGGAATCAAGACATCAAACAGGCACAAAGCAGATTTCAGTGCGGTAAAGACATTAGACCAGCACAAAGCAAGCTTCATTCCTACATATACAACTATACCCGCAACAGTATTTATGGAGAAAATCGATAGAAAGTCATTAAAATCTGTCGTTAGATAGTAAGAGGGGGCTAGGAGTAAACAATGTAAAAGTTGTATCGGAATCATTCATCATCGCGTTTCATGCAAACGGTAGTTATTTACTGCTATCTTCTGAATATGGATAAAACGTGGGACTTGAAACAACAACTTTGCCGAGAGTTAAAAACTATTATATTTTTTGTAGTGTGTTGCGAAATGAAATCGTACTAATATTTTCCATTAGGGATGGTTTCACCGTGTTCTAAGTTACCGTCTGACTACACCGGTGGCCTAAATGGTTTGAACATCCGCTTCGGATACGGGGGGTCGCGGATTCGAATCTGGGCCGAGTCATACCAAAGATTTATAAAAATGGTACTAGCAGCTGCCTCGATTGGCACTCAACATTATGAGGTTAGTATTAGGACTGGGTCGGCCCGGTTATCAGGATAATGTGACACTGTGGAAGATAATGCTACATGTCTGCGGCATGATGCCCTAGTGCTAGACATCCCCATTGACTGCCACGCCGCAAAACATCGTAACAATATGAGTAAAACTGTTAAAGCTATGCCAAATATCTCTCTCTCTCTCTCTCTCTCTCTCTCTCTCTCTCTCTCTCTCTCTCTCACACACACACACACACACACACACACACACACACATATACACACGCGCGCGCACGCACACGCACGCAGTGTCCAGAAATAGAAACGTATTGCATTACACTCACGTGTAATAACAATAATAAACAGTTGATTCAGTACATTATGCAGCATTGTATCAAGATACAACATTGTATCAAACATACAACATTCATCAAAGATACAACATTGTATCAAAGTCACAACATTGTATCAAAGATACAACAATGTATCAAAGTCACAACATTGTATCAAAGATACAAATGAGTGCTATTTGAAGATGATATTGTCGAAGTGTTTCAGTGTTCATTAGTAAGAGACAAATATTTACTCTCTGGAAACTATGGAAAGACAATTAGAACGATGGAGAATGACCATAAAATGATTTATATTTTCATTTATTTGTCATTTAATCTCGCTAAAATATCTTTAGTAAGTTGGTTATTGCAAATATAAAAAAGAAAATTCTTGGGTCTTGTTACTTAACTTTCGATTTTATAATAGCGAATGTCTTTATTTTGCAGCGAAGAATCGTTTTCTGCAAGACATATAACCTGCTTGATATGTGTTTTGTTAAGAGGTAATATTGAAAAGTCTCTTATACCTGCACCAAGATAGTTTTAGATATATCGTTTAAACCTCAATCATCTATTATATTGTGTTTGGGACATTTAATTAATCGGTGTCCAATACTAATATAAATGGTTTAAAGAAAATAATAATTAGAGGTTTACATTTGGTCGTTGCTACCTTCCGTTTTCTAAGGAGCACTATAAGGGTACCATTTATAGTAAACCATGTATGTCTTTGCCTTTGCTTAATTTTTTTTTTACCAAGGATGTTAGTGTAAACTACTATTGGCTTCAAGTTGCATGACGTGGCGGTCATTGTGGTGTCACTCTACTGATGTTGTTGTAAATATGGTCTTCCTTAATGTGAATCTGTCAAAGTTGATGGTCAGTCGCACTATGGTTCTCCGTAATGTGGATCTGTCAAAGTTAATGGTCAGTCGCACTATGGTCCTCCGTAATGTGGATCTGTCAAAGTTAGTGGTCAGTCGCACTATGGTCCTCCGTAATGTGGATCTGTCAAAATTAGTGGTCAGTCGCACTATGGTCCTCCGTAATGTGGATCTGTCAAAGTTAATAAGGTTTAATCAGCTTAGCATACATCCTATACGTCTGTATAATAATTAATATATTCGAGGAATACAATAATCCTCTTGGTGTCATATTTGAAATCCTGTTTTCTATCAAAGATCCTCAAATAAAATATCCAATAGTTGCATCAGATCACACCGTGTGACTATTTTCCCTTGGCGTTTACACGATGACAAATGATGAAGAAATTAGAAGCAAATAATAGCCATTATATACATGTTACGTGTAGTAAATAGAAGCCTAATTCATCATTATCTACCCATTGGGTGTCTGTCACATGCCTGTAAATTAAATATGTAGTATTTTTGTGTGAAACTGAGACTAGCTTTGTAAATTGATCATAATGTAAAGTCATGATACCAGATTATCAAAACTTACACGAAGCAAATTTTTTACAGTGTATAACCCGTGACGTATTTTTCATAGTTTCTATGAACCTGACACTGCAAATACGTCCATTGTTATAAGATGTTTTTGCCATGTCAGGGTCGTAGAAACTATGAAAATAGTATTTGGATTATATAATGTAAAATACTGGTTACTTTAAGGTTTGATAGTCTGGCATCGTGACCCATTGAAGGTAGTCTGGCATCGTGATCCATGGAGGGTAGTCTGGCATCATGATCCACGGAGGGTAGTCTGGCATCGTGATCCATGGAGGGTAGTCTGGCATCATGACCCATGGAGGGTAGCCTGGCATCGTGATCCATGGAGGGTAGTCTGGCATCATGATCCACGGAGGGTAGCCTGGTATCATGACCAGTGAAGGGTAATCTGGCATCATGACCAATGGAGGGTAGCCTGGCATCATGACCCATGGAAGGTATTGCAAGATTACTTGTAACTTCGTAACTTAAAGTTGTTGCGAACTGTTGATGCTGTATGTTTTTTAATGGCACATACTTGTTTGCAGGTGACGTCGCTAAGCATCACCTGCTATACATAAAACTCAACAACTTATTATTCAGTGTGATTTAGGTTTCCCTTGATATTCACTTCATGCAATTAACGTATTTACTGAACAACCTTTTTTTTAGTCTGATTAAAATCAGATTTCCGCTGTCTGACGACGACCGTTTAATGGTCATGTTCTGGTGACCTTTGAATTAGCCAATGGAAATGCAACTTTCAAAAATCTGAAAGTGAATCAAATCGTTCGGTACACATTCAATGCTCTTCATCTGCAGTGCTTTGTCTCTAAACTCGAAGATATTAGACTTCATCTGACTGGTTGATAAAATTATATGGTAATAACATAGGTTACCAGAACATGACCCCTAAACGGTCACTGTCAGATCTTCATGTATGACAGCGGAGATTTTAATTAGATTGACCCCTTTGTATTGAAATGAATTATGGAGGTTCCTAACGTACATAAACCCAGAGTATATGATATTTGTATTTGCGTTTCCTTTCTGAATTTTGTTAGATTTTAGTGATTATATGTTGATTATGAATCTGATATGTCTACAAACCGTGTAATTAGCCAATTCCTATCAGAGGACTTTAATTATGTGTAGTATTTACAAGGCCTTAAGAGAACATGGATTACACTCCCTTAACATAAGGAATTCTCTGGATGTTCTAACGTATAACCGTTTAGTAATTTCAGAAAGGAATAACTCTTTGTATTAGGTGTTTTTTTGTCGTGTTTTGTGGTGCATGGTGTGAAGTACCGGTCGACGGCTTCAAAGGTTTTCTCTTAGGTCATACATACACGAAGCAAGAAAAATCATGAATGTGTGAAATTAAAGTCTGATAAATGTGGGGTTATGAAGTGATTTAGAGGGAAAGTATCTTATTGTATAAAAACCTTGCAATTGACAACGACTGTTGTCTAAACGTCCTTGGAGATAAGGACAACATCGATCTCAAGCCAGATTCGCGCAAGGATTGTTTGATTCGCTCAGTACTGACTCCACCTGCGTGTAACAAGAAGACTTGTCTGGAGGCAGTGGTGGGATATTGGATAGCAGTGTGATATTAATTTTTTGGATTGTTTTTCTTTTTAGCTTTAGATAAAGTCATGCTATTCGATAAGGCAACTCAAGGGAAAATGCTTCCTCGTCACTGGAGTTCTAAAATAGTAATTTATGATCATTTAGATGGTGTGTATTATATAGGAGGACCTGTGCATAATCACTCAGTTTGAACATGAGCAGATATATTCCTTATGAGACAATGCTGTTCCAATGTTACGAGTAGGATACAATTTTGAGGTGGAATATTTTTAGGGCCATACGATTTTCGTAAAGGCTGGTCAGTAGGAGATGTATTTTTCTCTTTTACCAGAGATCAGGCCAATTTGTCTCTCTTTATCAGAGATCAGACCGATTTTTGTCTCTCTTTACCAGAGACCAGGCCAATTAAACTGCTTTTCAGTTAGAAAGTAAATTATTTGAATCGTATAATTTCTGATTCATAAATTAAACATACCAAAATGATTTTGTAACTAGTTCCTTCCTAGTCTGGATTCATGAATGGATAGTTAGTGTGCTTGATTGGCAAAAGAAGAATTTTATGACAGTCTGTTTTAACTCGTACTCCTCTCTCATCACACACACACATACAAACACACACACGGTTGTGTGCATATTCTTAAAAGTAATCATTAATAGGCAAAATAAGAGTCATTTTATCAAGCAACAGAAAATAGACTGATGTGTGATTAATTGTAAATGTATTTGTCAAGTTATTTTAATGGCCGCTTGAGGAACTACACAAAGTACTCTTATTTGCACGCCACTATGGCTGTTTGTTCACAGGCGATTCTTACCACCATTGCCACTTGTTGACGAGACGCTTATTACTGCTGATAGGGATGACTTTCACTCCATATGAAAGTGATGACTTCCACTCCATATGAGAGTGATGACTTCTACCCCTATGAGAATGATGACTTCTACCCCTTATGAGAATGATGACTTCTGCTCCATATGAGTGATAACTTCTACCCCATATGAGAGTGATAACTTCTACTCTATATGAGAGTGATCACTTCTACTTCTATGACAGCGAAGAACAAGAAAGTTTGTGTTGTGTGTTGGATTTTTATCGTAGCTTTAACAATTTTTCAGTTATATCGCTACGGTGTCTGCAGTGTGGCAGTTTATAGTAATGTCTAACACTGGGGCATCTTTGGTATGACTCGGCCGGGGATCAAACCCACGACCTCCCGCATCCGAGGCGGACGCTCTAACTACTAGGCCACCGGAGTGGGAGAACAAGAAAGAGATAATGGTCAGTGGAAGAAGAGTAACAAGTGTAAAATAAAACAAACCATAGGGAAAACCACAAGACTGCGAATAAATGAAGAACAAGCATTGTTTTCACCGTAGCTGACATTAGGCCTGATACATTTCTTGGGTTAGAGTTTTGTCCATTAGCGTAAGTGCGACAACGGCGTAACTAAATGCAAACTAAGAATACAGGGACATAAGTTCCCATATTATTTTGCGGAATCTATGGTTTGCCATCGTATTATTTGGCTGAGGATATCAAACTTGCAGAGAAGAAGGTTTACACTCGAGGATGGATGCCAAATGTTAGATGTTGGAGGATGTCTGCAAACATGTTACAGGGCCCTCTGCATTGTCAACAAACGAAAACACTCGTCGTGCGAGCAGCCGTTAACACAACGGACACAACGGTGCCAATACAGTTGTTAAATCCGACTAATGTCGTCGTAAGTTTGCAGGCTGGAGTTAAGCCTGTACATCACTATTGAGTGCTTCACCAAGTATTCGAACAGCAGTCTACATTCACATTAGTGTGAGTTGTTCTGGAGATCAAGGAGCCATCTGACACGTATTCAAGCCACTCCCCTAACTGCCCAGTTGAACGAATCTTACACAATGTTTGCTAAAGATGATGGTGACGTGGGTTGTACACATTTGATAAAACACTCCTTCAAGGCAGGGAACGCCGTATCAACCCATATCCCGCCCAGAAAGATTTTCATTTTGTATCCGGTTGAACAACTGAGTAAGAACAAACTGATGATGATCTCAAGGAAATGGCTGATGCAATGGAAATAGAACAAACAGATAGCAAAAAGGAGCGATTATTACTCGATTAAATTTCAGTAGCAGATATTCTCAATTGAAGCGCTCTGGGCTACACCGTTTACAGATTAGAATCAATGCCCGAACACGGCGTAACTTCGAAAGCAAGAGAACAAGAATCATGAAAGCAAATCAAAACAAGTGCATAGGAAAGAATTACATCAAGTTGTTTTTCCTCAATTGCTTTAATTCAGACGAAAACAAAGTATTTTATTTTTTTCTAAAGACGTTGTTTCTGAATCATTTCCCGCAGTACTCAAATCTTGACACATCTTGCAGAGATTCCATAATATACCGTAACGTACGTTGCTTTTTACCAGGGAAAGAATTAGCTCTTTTCCGAATTTGAATGCGTAGGATACCACATTGATAACTACTGAAACAATATCAATTTTATTCACACTAGCTTACAAAGCATGTGTAAAGTATCATCTCCGGTTATTTTTAACAGGGATAAAAAATTTAATACGGAGGGTGGCTTTGTACATATCGTGAATCACTCACAATGCGAATAAGTGCTTTTGTATTTTAAGTTACTGACTCCATTACTAGAGGATATATTCATATTTCGTTTGCTCCAGGTTTTCATTCAAACTAGGATTTCGTGGATTTCAACAGAAAAATTATTCTTTGTAAGTTTAATTGTCTAAATAAGCATGTACTTATCTACGATGAGTTCTGGTTTTCTCTCTTGGGTTGGTTATTATCTGTGTCTTGTTCCTCATATCACCGTCTTTTATGTTTTGTTTTTACACTTTGTATGGTCTTAAATTTCTGGAGGATGTTGATGACTGCCAGAAAGGTATGCATTAGCATTGACGTCTATTGAATTGGCTGGAAAACATTTTGAAGAATATGTTGTGGTGTTTTGCCACTTTCTAATTTTAAGGTTGGTCGACTAGTACTTTTTATAATTATGAGGGTTTGTGGCCTGGTAGATTTTAAAACGTTTAGCGTGGATGGTCTAGTTATTTGGGGAAATATTTGGCGAATATGAGGAACGAAGGCCATGGTCTTTCTGTGAAGAAAACAAATTGCGGATAGGAGGTCATGTGAATGAAATAAGGTTTAACGAAAGAAATAAAGAAAATGATCTGACTACTCTCGTTGCAAAGAGGAACAAGTCGTTATTGAAAACAAAGATATATCTATATATATATCTATATATATATATATATATATATATATATATATATATATATATATATATATATATATATATATATATATATATATATATAATGTGCACTTATTACAGCGCCTAATCGTTAGAATCTCTAAGGGCTTTGCTATATTAGACAACAGATAAAAGCATATACAATGACAAGATGACAAAAATAAACACCATGAAATTACAAAACAATAATTAAGGAAGTAAACATTATTAAGTATTATAATCTGTCTTGTAGTTGAAATAGGTGAGTGAGTATTAAGAGCCTTCTTGAATGAGGTCACAGTGTCCATGTGTCAAAGATCTATGGGCAATTCGTTTCACGTACCTTGGCCTTGGATAGCAAAAACAACGTTACCCATATGACTTCGTTTTAACAGTGGGAACAATGAGAACGCGAGAATAGGGAGACAAGCTTCAAGATGGGGTGTACACATGGGTAAGGTCAGACAGGTATTTGGGACTGGAGCCAGTCAACGTAGCATAGTGAACAGATTTTGTTTTTGATTTTGGATGAAATGGGTAGCCAGTGAAAGTTACAGAGCATGTGGAGGTGCCCCATTTTTTTTTCCACTCTAAGGATGATTGGAGCAGTCGTTTTTTTAAATTTTGGAGGTTTCTGTAGTAAATACTGAGACGAACCAGACTGAAGTAGATTACAATAGTCCAGTCTTGAAAGTTATAGGGCAGGAGGGAGATGTACTCAGTTAGTCCTACTCTAAGGATGATCAGAGCAGCCGTGTTTTCAAAGAAGTTAATTACAATAGTCAGACTTGAAAGTTCTAAGAAACACAAGTGTTTTAGTGGCATCAACCAAACGAAATCTGCGAATATACCTCACGCGTCTCTGCTCCAGATATGCAGCCCTACATATGTTCATTACATGTTGGTGTAATGAGAGCCAACTGTCGAGAATGACACCTAGGTTTCGTATTGAATGTGTAATCATAATATTGAAGGTAAAGGATGCGAATGAGAAAATCTTTGCGTGGTGATCTGGATGGCTTCAGTTTTATAATCATTCGTCTGCACCTTGTTACATGCAATCCATGACTTCACATCGTAAATGCACCTCTCTGCGCCTTGGATTAGTAGCCTCAAGTTCAGCTGGGTAGCTAGATTTGTATGTTTGAGTGCCATCAGCGTACAATTGGCGAGACACTGGATGTCGATCTATGACACTTGAATGGCTTGAGTATATAGAATGAAGAGAACGGGGCCGAGAACAAAACCTTGTGGAACACTAATACACAGATCAATTGGACTGGAATGTTTTTCATTTACAGACACAACTTATGACCTCTTTATTAAGAAAAACTTGAACCATAGTCAAGGGGATGAGGATTGTAATTTTTCCACAACAGAGACTAGGTTATTAACTGTTCTCAGAAGGGCAGTTTCAGTACTACGGCATGGCGTTATGCAGACTGTTTATTGCTAAAAAGACTATTTAAATTCAGATGAGAAATAAATTAGGACAGATGAATTTTTTCTGAGTTATTTTAAATGAAGGAGAGGTTAGGAAAAGGTCGGTAGTTCTTTAAATTATTCGGGACAAGTGTCGGTTTCTTCAACAGAGTTTTCACAATGGCAATTTTGAAAAATGATGGTTATTCTCTGGATTAGAGTGAAGTGAAGTATTAAACCATCGGTTAGTGAAGGCAATACTGAATTGAATCTAATCACCCAATTAGCAACGATGTAGGAATCGGGTCGAGTTCACATGACATTGTGTCACTCTTCATCACAGTTGTTATGTACAAAATCCGCAGAGACATGTTCAAATGCTGTTAAAGGTAGGAGTATGTATTCTGTATCACAACTGTATGATGACGATGAGACAGTTGAAATTCTGTTGGAAAGCTTATTTCGTACAGATTTAACTTTGTCAGCAAAGAAATATAGCAGGTCTGAAAGGTCGACCGGATAAAAGGTCGTTGGAAGTGGTGTACATGTATTCCTTCATCGCAGCTGGAACGTTCAGTGATCTTAGCGCTGTAGTAGGCTGATTTTGCTGCATGAACTATGTTTATAACATTCTTCTTAGCAGCTTCATACATCCGCTTATGAATATTGAGGCTGGTGGAAAGCTAAATCCTCTCACCCTTACGGCGTTCTCTACTAGCAGTGTGAAGCCGGTTCCTAACACTACTATACCATGCAATAAACTTTTGAATTGATTGCTGGGACATTTTTGTCAAGCAATAAACGCGAGCACATTTCAAGTTGTAATGCTGTCGAAGGTAACGAAACATTTAGGTTTGTTTTTGTGTGTGTGTATGTCTGTGAGTGTGTGCATATATATATATA